>JAVFBZ010145931.1:0-20314 GCA_032466195.1 Katharina tunicata | reverse complement strand
TCTGTTTATTAATGTACCAATGATTTTCCATGTGCCTTTGCTGTTGCTATTAACATAGATAAATTGGTCACCATAGTACGTTTTTCTTGCTATACGAATAATGTGGTTTAGTTTATTTCTATAAGATCTATACTTCTTACTGATTGCAATATTATTATTCTTGATGTGTCCCTTATATCATTTACTTTTATCCTTATTTGAGACTTTTGTAGCTTTTGATATCCATGGTTTGTTCTTTTATTTGATATTTTAATAATTTTACGAGGGAAACAATCATTATATATTTTATTAAAAGTTTTGTGGAATAATTGGTATGCTGTGTTGACTTCACTTTCACAATCAACATTGTTCTGTCATGACGGTTTACAGATTGTATAAATGTGTTTATGTTATGCTGAGATAAATCACGTGCTAAGATCGACCTGTTTTGTGGCTTATTTTCAAGAATTTATTTACTGATGTGAAAGATTGGAAAGTGATGGGATATGTCAGTAATCATGATGCCAGAACAAATGGTGTCTTCGTGATAGTTGGTAAAAATATTATCAATTAAAGTTGAAGAATGAGAAGTTATTCTTGTTAGTTTGGTGATTTTAGGAAACATATTGAATGTTTTGAACATTTCAAGAAAAATTTGTGAAGGTACATGTTTATCAATTTTGAAGAGGTCTGCATTAAAATCTCCAAAGATAAAACATTATATTTTCGGGCTTAACAATTTCAAGTATATCAAGAAGTTTGTCATTAAAGTAGTTAATGTTTTTACCAGGAGGGCGATATTCTATTCCTATCAAATGTTTACATTCATCTGTGAATATTTCGATAAAAAGTGTTTCAAATTCCCTATTTTCGTCATTATAAGAAAGATCTTCTCTAACAATACAATGGTCAATATTGTCGTGTTCATACAGAGCCAGACCACTGCCTGTATGATCTATAGTTTGGGATGTCTTATAGTTTGGGATGTCATAGTGATATTCAGTGGAAGGATTGAGCCAGCCCTCAGTTATACCTATAAGGGAGAAATTGAAATCAAGAGTGGAAATGTATGGGAAAATATCAGAGTAATTCTTTCGAAGACTTCGTGAATTTAAATGAAGGTTAGAGAATGGAGTAGTTTCATGGTTGGCTAATGAATCTTTCACACATTTAAAGGTATCTTCCAGATAATAGTTAGATTGGTGGTCATTTATACTACTCCAGTAATCCAGTTCATCAGTAGAGTCATTGGTTAAGTATTGTGTGTCATCAGTTACATTCAGGTCAAGAGGGTTAAAACAAAGGCGATCAAGGTCGAAATCAATAAATGTAGTGGTGTTATTTGCTGAGTCAGTACTAGTTGAAGTGTCATCATTATAGAAAAATGGAAGTTCATTTAGATAGTGGGTGCCCTCATCAGTATCATTAATCATGATAATAATAGTAACAAGAAGTAAATATGATTTTCTCAGTCCCACAGAAGCCTCCAAACTTTAACATAACTTATATACACAAACAAAAAAATTATATATTTAAATATTTACAATCTCTACCGTTTGACAGCATTTCTGATGTCATCAGCAAGATTTGTCCAGGGCTATTGGGTGAATTAGACAAAAAGAATGTATAATTCAAAGTTTACATTATTTTTTCCTATAATAGTTATTGTTTTGGTACATTGCAATGAAGTATATATCGTAAGTAAATAAATTATACTATTTTCGTCATCTCACTGCGAATGTAATGAACAGGTTTAGTTATAAAACATTTTAATATATCACATGCAATTTATGCAAATATAGTCTATACTTGTCCATTAATCACATATATCATATATAGTTTTGGCAACTTATGGGTTGAATTTATTTTTACAATTAGTTGCTCTTTATAACAGTAATGTGATGTCCATATATGATATAACATTTCTAGTGATCTTCATTGATCTATTTGGTCTAAGGTGACTAGTGATAGCTTGAGCAGTAAAGGCAATGTAAAGAATCAGAATGTAAATTTAAAAAATGTAAACATAACTTGAAATTATTAAGAGAGAAGTTCAATTACAATTAAGACTATGCACCATAAATGAGGAAATAAATAAACCAACCAATAAAGTTAGATATAAATAACACTATGTAAAATAAACAATAAGTACTCAATTATATAGTCTTTAGAAAAAATATTTTTGTACACATGTAAAAGGTTAATAATTTAATTCATTAAATGTTAACAATTATTCCATTTTTAAAGATAATGTGAGTTTACCTGTAAGCATTTTTATTGTTAGAATATAAAAATTTACATTATGCAGGATGTACTCTGTCTGTAAAATGTTCATGTATTAACAGCATTCACTCTGCTTTCAATTGATCACAACTATGTAAAAGGGCATTTAAAATATTAAGTTAGATTAAATTCTGTGGAAAAGTTAATTTTATATGTTGTGTTGCCTGTTATCATAAAAACTGTTACATTATTTTCTAATAATATTCTTTGTAAATATATAAGGAATCATGATTGTTTTAAACAATACACATATAGAAATAATTCAGTGCTGCTGAGTTAACAATTATCTATAATTAATTAATTGAATCCTTTCACAAAACAAACACAGAAAAAATTAATGGACAAAGGACAAAATGTCTACACCGCTGGTTTGTATGCAGGACTGCAGGTTGATTTGTCTCAATGAGTGTAGATTTCCATATAGTTTAGATTATTGGCTTACACATTTTAGACTTCATCAGATATAAAGATGAGAAACAAAGAAGAGTGAAAAAAGGCTATTTTGAAACATACTCTTATAAGATACAACTACCTCAGAAATTCACACAAACATATATCCGAGTAGAAATAAAGTTCAGTTGAAGTGGCACTGTTATATTAAACAGATTAGAAAAGGCCATATTATTTGCATCATATTTACATGAGATATAATTTATATAGAAACTCATAAAAATGCACTTGTGTCACGTATATAGGAGAATAATATTCTGGATATATTTAAACAAGTCTTAGCAAATTGCTCAGCTACCTGTAAAAGTACGAGAGTGACACAACATACTAGTTTAAAAAACATACATAGAGTAATTAGCAATGCTCTCCTATATACTGAATTTGATAATGGATTATTTTAACCAGAAACAGAAAATTGCCCCCAAGAGACCCGTACCGTGTCATTTATTCAGATTCATGATGTCTGGACTACACATGATAAGCAGTAGTAGACTCACCATATAAGGTTTCGGTTTACCTCGAACAATTCTCTTTCCAACATATTTGATTTCTGGGAAAAAGCAGACATAAAATGATGGCGTGGTGTGTCTATGCGGCTTTGTTTTTTTTCCAAATTAGGCTTTGAGAATAAACAAGAGGCAGACAAGCGACTCTTCCAATCAATCTTTGATAATTATGGTGGCAGTTTGTGTGCCGTTGTCATGGTTATGTACATGCCCAGTTAATAGGTCATTTACCTACAACTCAGTAGAAATGCAGTATTCTCGAAAATGTATTTCGTAGTTGTCATAGGAGTGGTGAGATTAAAACCTTCTTGATCCAAAGTTGAGATTGTGTCTTAGTTTAAAGGTTCTCTTCGATTGGCTATATCGTTCATCTACGTAAACTGTCATGGAAAAGGTGCATACTGAAATTTAAGAGAAGAAACTTTGACTCCTGCTAGCCTTGAGGTTTTTATCAATGTGTTTTGGCTGCATATTCACAAAGACGTGATAGGGTCACAGGTAGACTACAAAATCATTGAAGGAACGACCGAGATCAACCTTATTTGCCATACCCCAAATCACTTGTTATTTAGTGATTGACTAGACTACTTGATTTATAATCATGATATCGCCCATTTGATATTTTGCAACTCATAGTGTACCACCATAAAATAATCGGTACACGCTTAGTTGTAAGATATTTTACTCCATTTTTCTTTTCGCAACTGCCAGCGTCCATGCAAAAAACGACACAAAATAGTCATTTAACTTTTGAGCTAATAATATAGAGTTAGGGATAGGTTCGGTCTTGTTAAACGTTGTAATATATTTTTCACTTTGTTTCTTTTCTCTAAGGGAGGTGCCGTGTCCCAAATAATTGAACGTAGAACTGAGTCCCGTTGACTGCACACTTTATGGACTCGATAGCCCTGATCGATCGTATTTTCATAAGGGAAGTTTTCCGGGGTTGTGGAATTCTCGGGACGGTCTCTATGAGGTTTCATTCCTGCTTTACACCCGACACGGATAACGCAAAGTAATCATGTATAAGAAATATCCTATCGTCCAGTACGTCGTTAAATACTAATTTGAAAAAAAATCAGTTGTCTGTTTTTTGTCATCATATCTAAATGTTTGTTAATTGGCATTAGAATTTGGGAGATCTTCGAGCAAGGCGAAATGGGAACGTGTTACCAAGAAAGACCGAGGGAAAAACAAGTCATGACAAACCGCTGATCCTTGACAAGCAACTCTTCCAAACAATCTTTGAGTATTATGGTGACAGTTTGTATGCGCTATGCATGGCAATGTAGGCTACATGCTCTATTAATGGGCAATGTCCCAGCAACTCAGTATAAAGGCAGTATTTTGAGAATTTATTTCTGAGTTGTCAAAGAAATAGTTAGATGGAATCCGTCTTGGTCCAACGTTGAGAAGGTGTTTTAGTTCAAGGGTTCTCTTCAAATGGCTCTAGCGTTCATCTACGTAAACTGGCATGGAAAAGGTGCATAAAGAAATTTTAGAGAAGAAACTTTGACTCTTGCTAGCCTTGCAGTTTTTGTCAATGTCTTCTGGCTGCATAATGTCAAAGACGTGATAAAGTCAAAGGTCACAGGTCGACTTTACAATCATTGAAAGAGCGACCGAGATAAATCTTATTTGCAATACCCCAAATCACTTGTTATTTAGGGATTGACTAGGCTACTTTATGTATAATCATGATATTGTCCATTTGGACTCTTTGGTATTTTGCCACTCATAGTGTACCACCATAAAATAATCGGTACACGGCTTAGATGTAAGATATTTTACTCCATTTTTCTTTTCGCAACTGCCAGCGGCCATGCAAAAAACGACACAAAAATGGTCATTTAACTTTTGAGCTAATAATATAGAGTTAGGGATAACACAAAGTCGTCATGTATAAGAAATAGCCTACTGTTCAGTACGTCGTTTAACGCAAATTAAGGGGGAAAACACCATTTGTCTGCCTTTTATTATCATATCTAAATATGTTACAAGTCTAGACCAGAACCTCCCGTTTCTTTGGCCTTCATTTCTGTGCGACAATATTCTTAAAGAAAATTATGTTGAAATGCTTTCTGGCCGCACATATAGAACGTTGCTTTGCTTACCTACATCGATTGACCGTGGTAGAGATTTTCCATTCTCCATTCCATGTTCTGGCGTCCTGTCCTTGTAATATAACTAAATAAGAATTGGTCTTCAAACAAATGCACAAATGCTTTTTACACATCTCGCAGTGAGCTTAAATGTGCATTAGATCAAAATCTATTTGCCAAAACACAGATATTGATTTACAGGTTATTAGGCACCCTTATATAAAAATCGTTTACTTTATTCTCCACATTTAAAATTTACAATTGTTCTTAACATAGGCAGCATTATGGCACTTTGTTTAGATTTAATAACACCGTAAATGTAAACGAGTGATAACACTTTTAGAAATATATATCTATATGATTTGTGGTTGGGCCATATCAACAGCTAATGACCTATGCATTAACAAAGCAATGGTGAATTATTCACAGTCACACTTTGCGAGTAGGGTTACAGATTATATGATGATATAAACCGACTATTTTATCTGTTTTCTCTGTCTTTTACATGCCTCAGTTGAATCGATCCTTATTTTCCCACTTTAATTTTAAATTAGCTGGTAGTAAAATATAGACAATTCAACTCCAGTCCACTTTCTATTGCGGAAACAGTTCCACGAGAACAACAGATCTGGCTTGTCAATAAAGTCAGTAAGTCATGCCATTCGATGAAAGATTTCACGAGATTCATCCCGGGTACATGCTACTTTTATTTTAGTTATAACATCATACGGGAAGTTAAATAGGTGACTGTTATCCTGGCTTCTCATATAACTGCACCAAAACAGAATAAATTACAGTTCTAAACGACCGCTTTTACAAACTTATCGCCACAGTTTCAAAGATATACACGGAAGTCAAGAAAAAGCCAACGATACTTACATGCCCTTTACAATAGTGCTGGTATTCTTCTCATTATAAAGGTACGAGTCTATTTTAGAATGTCCCCTTCACTGTCCACATTTAGATCTATTGATTACAAGTAATACATTTATTTAGGACATTAAACTCTGGTGAGTGTAGCACCATTCCTTCATAAATCGTAGCAGAACACACGGTCGGCATTGCTGTCGGATTAAACAGCATGGATGAAATCAAACTGGAGACACGATAGCAACATAAACCTCGAATTCTCTAGTTTTACATTCTACCCTTTGTCAATTAGCGTTGGGAGTGTGGGGGATGTGAGTGAACATTTATTCATTAGTAAAGCTTGCCAATGAAAGTTAAAGAACGTTTTCAATGTATTGCATCCAGTCAAGCCCTCTGGGAAAATCTAAAAAATCTCAGTTCTCGCAATGATATAGCATATACGGTTTCCATCTTTGTGCCGGGGGTGTCAATTAGATATAATTTATTTATATATTTGATTGACTGGGACCGTTTTTCAAAAGTGTATTAACTTCAAACCTTAGTTACATGATGTCACGTCACAATATATTAACCCTCGTAAAAACCACCCCACCACCTCCACAACCTCAGAAAAACAGTGATCACTTTAATTTTGTAGTTGTTCATTCACAGACGCCACTCACAATATAGTTATCACCTGTTCTTGTAGATATCCGTCCTTTATCGTTTATTTATAATTTTAAATCAAGTTTAAAAAGCTGGTTATAACAGTATCGAGATGAAGGGATAATACCTTAGAAATATGTACAGAAAAAATGGTAATATAATGTCTTCATTTCTCTCTGAAAATTTCAGTTGTTATTTTGGCCCTTATTTATCAGAAAGGGACTCTTCGGGTTTATTCTAACAGGTACTCACTGAATGGCACTGAATTCTTCGAATAAGATCGTATGGTATCATAAAATCTCATTAAACTCTCCCGGTAGAGTAATATAGGGGAATGGTCAAAGTATCGAGTGTCATTTTTCCCGTTGGGAATTATAATTGGATATTTTCTTTCTTCTCTTGTGTATTGCTTTAGCATCAATCAATTTCATGCACACAGTGCAGTAAGATTTACTTCTAATATACCATTTCCATGTACTCTATCCAAAAAGCTCTTCGGGGTACTAACATATTATAAACTTTGTATATGTTTTGTTTACTAGGCATTTAGAAGCTCGGCACATAACAGAAACAGGATTAACAATAATTTAATCGATAGTAATTCAAAAAGAAGACAAGCGCAAATCTGTTAAATAAACAAAATCATTTGTATAGACAGCCGTCCAGTCCACATTAAGTAAGATATACTCCAGAGAACGAAGGCATGTTGGTATACAACTTATTTTCACCACAATATTATACAACAACATATACAGATATAAAAGCATGAATAAGATGGATTTTAAACTTCTGTGTATATGATTAGCGATGTTCATTATAGATGCTAAGACCGTTTTCAAGCAACTGTCTTAGCATCTAGGTCAAAACGTTAGAAAACAACAAGCATCAAATCAGGATACGACAATCGTAAGGGAGGGAACACAACAGAGCTACTTGCCAAAACATAATTTACATATTATGATTCTACATTAAAAGACGATTCGCAATATACATATGTTCTCAAAATCCTCAATAGTTTGGAGGTAGTAAGGTGTAAAACCCCAGTCAAGCAATACAATCCGTTATTCGTGGTTCCAGGCAAGAAAGAGATAAAAACAAACACATAATTATATGTAAATCACCCTCTGGTGTGTATAACAGCAACGTTTCGGTCTCCATGATACGAAGTAGTTTAATTTATGCCACATAAACTGGTCTAAACCACAAACAGCAACACATACAATTCATTTATCAATGCATTATATGTATCAACAACATGACGACTAAGATGGTTTTTTAAAATCTTGGTATATTGATAACCGACGTTTCGGCCAACATGCCTAAGGCCGTTTTCAAGCAATGATTACAAATCTTTACAGAATATGATCCAAATAATGAGCCCTGTGTTAATCAGTACCACTATCACTGCACTTTATTTTAACACAGAAATATGTTGTTGTTTTTTTTTATTTTCTACGGTATCCACATGCATTTAAACCAGCACTGTAGACAATTTGTCAGTGGTCCATTACTTTTTTTAATATTCGAATTTCCACCGATAACTTTGATATAACAGAGTAGCATAACCAATCTAAATAATAACGAACAATTCATGTTGACTGTATGTTTCGGTTTAATTAAATAATTTTTAGTAGTAAAGTGACAGAGATTGATCAGCATTCAAGTCATCTTGAACCTGACTGATAAACCCATAACATGACGTAACCCATAATGCATGACACAGATGTAAACAATTTACAAGAAAGCTTCACAAACCCTAGCATTCTAACTTGTAACTGTAATTTATAGGCTTTTTGCTTGTTGGTGAATGACATATATACACATTTTTAAACATTGAGTGTTAGTTGGCAATCATTGCACCTCTTCTGAAGATTACTACTATTTGTTTCACAGTTAATGTCATTACCAAACTTAATATCATTGCCATACATAACACGAGCGGAGGGTTCCAGTAATGCTAGCAGATCATTTATGAAAGCATCCAACAAAAGCGGACCCAAATGCAAACCCTGTTTCACCTTACGTCGACCCACTCGGATGCGACGCCATTAATGACGACCCTTTGTATTTGGTATGCCAAGTATGAACTAAACCAGTTCAGGATGTTCCCACCAATACCATATGTTTGCAATGTTGATATCTTGATACTGTGAAACACCATGTCGAACGCCTCCCTAAAATCGATGTAGATCACACCAACTTGACTACCCTTATTTAAATATTGCCTAATCCAATTTGTAAACACAGTTAAATTGGTACATGTGTTCCTTTGCACTATGCACTACATTGGCCTTTTTAAAACAAGTCGGAAATTGTCCAAGTTTAAGTGAGAGGTTAAAAATAATGTTTAGGGGTCTGGATAATTGATTACTAAAGTCTTTCAAAACAAAAACTGGTCAACTTAAAGTCAATTCAGTTTTTAATAGTTAGGCAAAATTAAGCTACACTTTCTAGTTAAGTGCTTGCAGTTAATTTCAATTAGATCTCAAATTTGCTTAAACCTGGACGTTTCCTGGACATTCACTAAAATGTAAACTTAACATACAATTTGATTTATGGCTTTTTCATGAACATACTTAAACTTATTTAATTTTAACAACCATGAAGATCGGGCCGGTGTTTATTTTTCCAACGGTCATTATAATGTCTACCATCTCGTATCGAAATAGATCTATCTCATGTTTGTACTTTATTATTTCTTTTATTTTTTAATATAGGGTAGTGTATTTTTTTTAAATTGCCATGTGTCTTAAACAGCACGCCCAATCTATTCATTCAACAAATGCCGTGAACCACAGTTTTTAGCCATTCTCTCTTTTTTAAAAACTGTTTTTCATAAAATTTAGATTTATTTCGTTACTTACGATACACTTTTGACAAATAATTTCAATTTCTTATTACAATATTAATTTAGTTTTACATTTGATGATTCAAATCGTTGACGGCAAACTCCTAACAAACTCTTAACAAGATGAGATGTGATAAATAATAATAATAAATCTGGTTATGGAGAGGCTTTATAAGACTAACCAAACACAACGCAACATAGATGATTTTGTACATAGTTCAGTATAATACGAGCTTTCGGAGAGAACTTACACCATCTTCAGGTATGGCTAATGCACGGTACAATAGATGTATAGTTATGTATAAAACTTAGCAAAAAAAACGCGACAAAGATCAGTTTGTACATTTTAGTACTTTACTACAAGCTTTCGGATAGTGACTGAATCCATCATCAGGTATTTGGCAAAGGTTATCATTATCTACGGAATGGAAAATATATTATAGACAAACATATCAAACTTTTTTATCGACAAGCAGTTTTCGGCTCAATAAAAGACAAACATAAATGATGACGGAACGGACAAACATGAATTGAAAACTATATTCATACGTCTGCCCTTTCTTGGTCCTACATCGTATCGTGTTCAGAACGAATTATAAAGCTTAAATTAACTTCTACCTAACACCGAAATAATTATGATTAACAAATCTGACAATACCATCTCCTCGTTTTTCCTTTTTAAGGATAAAGAAGACACTTTACTGAAATCTAATGTTGTCTACAAATATAATTGTGGGGAATGCCAGCCATCCTACATTGGGCAAAACTAAGATATTTCTGTGAACGACTAGCAGAGCACATTATAAGTGATAACAAATACAAATTTTCTGCTTTTGACCAACATTGCTTATCTAGCAGCCACAATCCAAATTTAATGTCTCGTGAATTTCTTGATTCAAGCGATTCTGATTTTAAACTCCGAATAACAGAATCTCTTAAAATTGTCAAACACAATCCAGATCTAAATAACATGCTTCCATCGACTCCACTATATTTATTATAATTGTTAATACCTGATTCCAAGCCTCTGTACATATTTCAACTTGTTTGTGACATCTGAGCAGCCTTCTGAACATATGTATATGATATGTATTTTCTCAGTTTCTTATGTTTAATGTCTGTGTACTGTACACTCAGCATGCTTGTCGCCACTGAACTGCTCTGTCTCTTTTTTTCTTCTTTCTGAATTTCATGTATACCTGTAATTCTTATCAGATGTTATATTGCATGCTTTACATGCGATTCACCTGTGTTGTATTCTGGGGTGGGGTGTTACCTGAACTTTTGTCACCAGACTATATAACTTTAAATTGTTTGAGCGGCATTTAGAAGTTGAGGTAATAGAAGACATAACTTTATGGATTCCAACCTCTTTATTGAAGCAAAGCGACGTTTCGGTCTCTACCCAATTAATCTTATGGTTATCTATATTAAACGGTTTATTTTAAATGTATATCATTCGCTTGATAACGGTCTCAGGATCTGGAATCCATAAAGTTATGTCTTCTATATAACTTTAGTATATCTATTGTACCTTGCATTAGCCATATCTGAAGATAGAGTAAGTTCTCTTCGAAAGCTCGTGTTATACAGAAAAATGTACAAAATTATATATGTTGCGTTGTGTTTGGTTAGTCTATTAAATAATAGTATCGTGCTAGTAAAAGTCCTTTTTAAATGTGATTGGAAAGAAGGTTTGCAGAATTATAACCCAGATCAAAAATGAATCCAGCAGCAAAGGGTGCGACAGATTTTTTATTAAAGCACTGTCACCCCCAGCAATGCCATATTAACAGGAATACTTCATTATAATCATAAAGGTTAAAACAGATAAGGAATTAAAGAAAATAGCGATCAGCACAAACAGATAAATAAACATATACTCATTTAATAGTTAAAGACGAAATGAAAAAAAACTTAATTAAATAAACAAACAAATAACTAAAGGTAAAGCAAATGAATAACGGTAAACGAAAGAAATATAAATAACTACAGCGATACTTTATTATTAATAAATAATGAATTTCCAACTGTCACGCTGCAGGGAAGTTTTGAACCAAAAAATCAGAGAGCTTAAGATTAACCTAACCATCAAATGCTTAAATTCACGCCTATTTAAATAGCAAACTCACAAAGTCCATATAGTTATTGTATAGAAGCCCCGATGTAATTATTTGATTAGAAGACTGTAACCTTATAAATAAGATTTGACTACATGATTTCAAACGGTGGAATTGACACAGGCAAGCTACCTAGAAAGTATTTCCATTTTATGAAATATTATTTACTGTTAGTTTCAGAAAACATAATTAGAATACTATTATTCCGTATTAAAAGGACAACAAAGCATACATGTATGTGTCGGAAAATGCATAATAGTTTAAATGTCAAACGGCAAAACATAAAAACAATATAGGCCTATTAAGGGTTACAAACTTCCGCCCACGATATATATCTTTGTCCAGATATGTTTCACAAGCTAACAGGAGGGTCGCCTTTGTGTCAACATTGATAAAGACGATCAGTTTGTGTGCTTGTTTATGGTTTGACATCAAACATACGCTTATTCTGCAATGTAATGCCTGTGTGGTGGTCAAATAGGCAAAATAACCCATCCTCGACCCCACAAGCAAAAAAATCGGCATGCTGACCATTTTCAAATTTGTAAATTTGGTTCTCTCTGCAATCTACTCTCAACGGGTATGAACAACTCTTTCGAGGATCGAAACTCGAATTAAGTAAAAACCGTTTATCGGACTGATTTCAGCTCTTCTCAAGCAATACAGAAATTCTCAACAAATATATAAAAGACAACTTCACTCAGGCTATGATGGACTGTATTGAGATTCGTATGGCTGCGTGGAGGTTATGGCGCCATACGAAAAACAATTTTGATCTGATGTCAAACGGCGACCAAATATATTAATAACTTATACTGGTTTCATCGTTTCAATAAATCGACGTGTAATATAAAAGCGACTATAGATATAAACAAAATTGACGTGTTATACAAAAGCAACGCGTGTATTCGTTTCTTTCAGAATATTTTTAAAAGAATCCCTGATGCCAAATATATAATCCCAACACAAAATATAAAATAACTGTTAACGCAAAATTGTAAATTCAAGCTATATACTGGTTTATTATAATACCAGGATTATAATCATTCTAACTTGTTCAAATGTTGGTCTTGTTCCCGTTTCGTCTAATTGGGCAATTTTCATATATTTTACGAATTGGAGAACAGCGAGGGTGTATAAATAGAATCATACCCGGATTAAGTAAGCTTATCCGTGGATTTAAAGGGATCCTTATCTTATGTATACAAATACAAAAACCATTTATAAAGTGACAATTCTTAATACATTATGTTATTATGACCTAGTAACATTGCTCCATGCCAGTATATAATCACTCTATATGCAAGATTAATATTTCCGTTTTACAACATTGAAAAATATTGTTAATTTAACAAAAACATGACAACTGAGATGGATTTTCAACTTCTGAGTATATTGGTAAGCGACGTTTCGATCTAGATGTTAAGACCGAACTAAGTCTTAGATGTTAAGACTAGCATCTATGCCAAAAACTCGCTTACCAATATACCCAGAAGTTGAACATCCATCCGTCATGTTTTTGTAATGTACCCAGCTTCTAACTGCTGCTTAAACAAGATATTGTTAATTTGTTTAAAGGTATGTTAGTGTCTTGACCGAGTGTAAAATTTAGACAATTTCTGCAAAGGTTTTTCAACTAGAACATAATACTGGTTCATATTAATTTGCATATTCGGTTGGCTGTCACGGCCAGACTGTCAAAAGCAGGACTGTGGTATCTTCAGGCAGAACTGTTGTCTCCAGAATAATATGACCGTCTTACTCTGTGGGCAACTTTAATTTTCTCAACAACCTTCGTTGACTTCTTTATTCTTTTTTTCGCTGGATTAGCACAATATTTGATTCATGCATGGAATTTAAAGTTTCAAAGTTTGTCAAATCATTTTGCTATCGTAAGCGATATTCCAACCTAGAGTAAGGAAAGGTAACTTCTTTTATTTATTTTATCCGTAACCCTGTGTAGAACTGGAATAAAACAGAAAACAAAACGTTGTCATAGCGTTAAGATATTCTGGCGAAGAATGGTCTGATGGCTTGAGGGCAACACGCCCTCTATCGGTGAAAAAGTCAGAGAGAAAATTTGGCTTTGCTTGGTAGAAGATATATGAACAGTTGAAACCTTATCGTTCCATTGTAGAATGGATTAAGAGCTTTATAAAGTTTCTGGAACATAAGTTTTAGAAACAGAAAAAGATCCGTTTCATAAGCCAGAGGGGTAAAGCCAATAGTAAGATTTTTCGCTTTATATAAATACAGTTTAAGAAACGCGGAATCATCGATCGGAATGACAAACGTTACACCTACGAGAAATTAAAGCAATGGGCTTACGAAGTCAAACGCATGATAAATAAAGTGTGGATGATTTGCTTTCTAACCCCACTTTAATAAATTTTCTCTGATATTTTTGGTCTTTTTAAATAATAAAAATCACAAAATAATTCACTCTAAGGATATTCTTCTGATTGAGATACAGTGTTAACTTCGTAAGCCTATCGCTTTATAAGATGTGATATGAACTTTGGTGATAAAATGCAATAAGCAGCTGTGCTATGGTAGTCTGTTGAAGGCAATCGATATGCACTTGATACAAGTTTCGTTCCAAGCTAAGTGCTCATTTGTTTTCAGGCTATAGCGTTGCCGTAAAATAAGTTGATCAAGGAGGGGTGAATTAGAAATTTCATTTCTTGTTTTTCCTACGTAGATTGATGAATACATTAATCTGGCAAACAGAACCGCCTAGAAGTGTAGCGCCAATAGATTGGTATTTCAAAAAAGGTCTGGATTCTTTTTTTTTCTGCGTAATAAGTCAACAAAGATTGATGTCGTTTGCATGTAAAAGTAGATTACATACTAAATGAGCTTTCCTTAAACAACACACGGAGCATCATCTCAATAATCGCTGGCAAAATAGAGCTCTTAAATGTGGATGCGATTAGAAGTTGTTTTAAACTATAGCGAGTGATTTGCGCATGAGTGAGTCTTGAGCCTGCGTTAATAGTCTTTTCATTAAGCCTGGCGGAATAATTACTTTAACAACTAATACGCTTAATGTGAAACATGAATTATATTTTTACTATTATGATTGTGTTTTTATTTCAACGAAATGTTTAGTTCAATTTAAAAAATATATAAAACAATATTACTATCTAAAATAGCTACTGTTGTATTGTATTTACATGTGGTTTAAGCTAGACACCCACGATAGTATTATATTTTAAATCTCTTTACTGTGGAATGATTATCTCTCAATGTTAATGTAAGTAAGGAAGAAACAACTTGGTATAACTGTGCTAATTTTTTCACATGAAATATTTTAAAAGGGAAAAACGAAAAAAATAAAGTAATAGTCAAATTATAGACCATATTATAAACCTCCAATTACGTCTTTTTGGTAGGATTGCTCGTTTTCCGCTGAAAGCCACTTAATCAAAACTGCTGTAAGCGTGGACTTTTTATTCTGCATGCGTTGAAGAGAATATTTCACTGAAGTAAATGTATATGAAAACATTGCCGGTCTTATAACCTATAAATATATAACTTTCTTCTGTTTTGCTAGAGTTAAATTTGTAGTGTGTTGGTCTATTTTTGTCTGCAAAAAAACCCATATACAAATCATGGCGCAAAAAGTCCAAATACATTTTGCTTACAGTAGTTCGACTAAGTGGCATTCCTTGAAAAACGAGGAATTCTACTAAAAATGTAACAGCAGTTCTGTTGACAATTTAGTAGGGTCTTTAATTCGAATATGCCTTAGTTTTTGTTTACTTCCCCATTAACTGTTTAACGCTGAGATATGTTCGTGTTGTGTGCGATTCAAGTTATGCAGAATTCGAGTCTGACTTGCTGTAATATGCTACCAAAGACTTATAAAATGTCGTATTCAGCTATAGGCGCTGACTACCGAAATCAGTTTATTTTAACCTACTTCATACATAAATTTTCAAACTGAGTCCAGATACCAATTACATCTTGACCACTTATGTAGCTATATCGGTTAAATGGGTTTCTCCAGAGATGATTGGTTTCGGATTTCGCGCCGTACTTAAGGTTATTTCACTCCTATGACGGCGTGTCAGCCCAATCGGAGAATGAAACCATCCTACAGGAACACCCTACATCCTACATCCTGGTAACACAGAATACACTTCACCAGTGTTTTTTTTTAGATGGATTATGTTTAACATCACCCAAAGAGGAGCCCCTTAGCACCCAGACCACACGGATACAGGAAGGACCCGCCAAGCACCCTTAAAAAAATGAAATATGATGCATTTACATCGCGTCGTACCAATTTGAAACGGTTAACGTTTACGGGCCATATTTCCTCGAAAAGTCAATTTCCGACTTTCTAGACGGACAAAATTAGTAAAGACCTACCGTCAAATCAAAATAGCATTTTACGTAAAATCTCTCAAAATGTAACAATCATTCATACATTCATTGTCAAAACTTGTACTGGGTATTTTTTTCAAAATTTCGCCTCAGCTAAACAGTTGGCTTTGTCTACGAGCAATGTAGTAGTTGTCTTTGATTTTTGAAAACAAATCTTCCAAATTAATCAATCGTAGTAACACAAGTAGAAGTATCTAATTTGTTCTGGCTCCACGTTGTGATCGTGCTTAAAAGTAACGCATGCATCTCCTCATCAATTCATCTCAATTAACATTCATCTCAATTAACACACTCTGTCGTTCGACATGAATGGCGACCTGGAACTAAAGGTTAAGGGCAACTAAAAATCTATCAACTATTTATGTAAAAAAAAAATTGTGAAAAAATTATTGAGCATATTGTGATACCTCGAAAGAAAGAGAAGCAATTTGAGCTTTGGAAATTGTACAAAATAAATATAACATGACCAACCACTTTTTGAGCTACAGTACTTTCAAATGGATTGTGTCAAAAATCTCCATGGAGACAGAGGAATGGGCTGAATTTTTAGATCAATCAAAATTCAATTGTATATTTCGCTTGGAATTAAATGTTGTCATATTTCAATGTATACACAATTATCTGCAATCAACTAACCTCTCAATTTTCAGGTCTCAATAACATTCAATTCCCTTTCCCCCGACACTCTACTGTGGAGAGTTGTAAGTGTGCACTAATCCTAATTGTGGCTCTTATCTTATAAACCTATTACCAATTAATAACATTTTATCTCTCTGGAATATTCTTTAGTAAGGAGTAAGGACCAGACAAAGATAGTAAGCTGTTCACAAACAAAATGAAAGAAAATTTAAAAAAAAATGAATCGGTTGTAATTTTGTTTTCCTCTTTTCTTATCTAATCTCTTTCTCTTTCCGCTGTGTTAATGTAAACATAAGATATCCATGAGATAAGCCAGAGCCTGGAAGCATATGAAATGTTTTTTGGGCTTCCACAATGCCTTCCACAATGCGAAACCCTACACATAGCGGATCACATCCTTCCAATACTGAACACACTACAGTTAAAAGACAGATACTCTGTAATCGGATGACTAACGTTACAATAACGAGGAATCAGACGAAATATATGTTAATGTGTTCGTGTGTACTATTCAATTTACGTTTAAATCATGCCTGGAAAATTCACTTGCGGTAATATTCTACCAAAGATTTCTGCAATGGGTATTTTCTGTTAGGTTATTAGTACCCATTAGCGACATCAACTTCGTTTAACCTGCTTTATATATAAATTCTCCCTTGGAGTCTCTGTACCAATGACATCATTTTGGGGATGACTTTTGTGGCTATATCGATGTATTGGTGTTAAACGCCGTGCTCAATGGTATTTCACTCATACCCACTTTTTCCTGGTGTTAATTATGGAAGCATGGATGTAACCTGGAACACTGCCCTTGTTCAAACGACAGAGGTTACATGAATTAGTTAGGCACATCGATCTCGATTAGATGTCTTTCTGGTCATCGCTTTCCTGTGATGGGGGATATGTCAGACAATACTCGACAAAAATCCATATGTGACAATTACCAGCTATTTGAGGACGTAGTGGTGGCGCCCTTAGACATTTAAATCCAATACTAAACCTGATGTCGAAATAAACGAGCTGTGATGTCACTCTGTATGGCGAAAAATTGTGTAATCAAGCAAAATCATTGTGTAAATTTGTCCATGAAATTAAAATTAAAAAGCATCAACACACGAGTAAAACACAAATCGATCAGTATTGCCAGTATAAATTCACTCGATCCATGTTTGCCAACAGGATGAGTGCCATTTTGTTTCGAGAAGACCATTTACCGCCGCATGCACGATTAACACATAAACAAACATGCCCCCTCCATGAGAGCTTCATATGGTTTTGGAATAAGCAAGGCTTAATTTAGGTGTACATTATGTGTTGAAGTCAAATAGGATGAAAACATTTGGATGTGTAATCGGCAATTTTAACCCCATTCTATGAAAGAAGTTCCGGTTAAATGTCGATGATCGTATCGCGTCCGAGATGATGTGCGCAGTTCATTCAATGATTTTCGAGTGAGCGTAACGTAGTTTATATTTCCATATTATTTAAATGAAAAGAGGAAGTGACTAAGTGTGTTCTTTGTTTTTTACGCACATTGTCATCTGTCATGTTTCGTAAATATCCAGAAATGAGAATAGTTTTTAGTTAAATAGGGCGTTTAACATTTTAAAATGGCAGGTTATTTATTTGTGTATTTCTGGTTAATTGTCAAGTTAATTTTGATCATAATCCAATGTATATACCAATAACTGGTGTTAACATTCCAAAGCCATGGGTATGGCAATAATATGAGTAAGTTTATAAATAAGTCTCAACACGGAAAAACTGAAAATCGTTAATAATCTTACCATGGAACACGATGGGAAAGTTTAGTTCCTTTGACATAATGATTTAGGTACGAGTTTCATGGTTCCGAATCCCCAGGCGTCGAGAGCTTTGACGACGTACTACAATGATGGAAGTGGGCTTTGTCAATTAACTACCACCGACACGGAGGTATAAAACACATTTCTAATCCGAAAAATAACAAGAACAAAAACAAACAATTATTGTCAATTCTCCTTGCTTGCAAAGTGGCTGTTCAGAGAACCTTCTCTGCACAGTCTTACTGTATCTACACTTGATACAAACTACTTTTTTTTTTAGAGTTTCGGAGGTTGCAAATATAGAAATCCCTTTCTGTTGAGCGGACATCCTTTGACATTCAAGAACATAGCTTATCCTTCGAATTATTTTTGAAATTTTTTAAATCTTACACATTTTAAACAACCTTGACAGAACGAATTGTCAAATAAAACGACGGTAAGCTAAGCTGAATGTGTAAATAGCCTTCAGGGACTATAAACAACATGAAATACCCATTAAAGGATTAATGCATCAAGGGGAGGATATTATCAGAATATCCCTGCTAATATAGTTTACCAACCAACTTAACACCATTAGTAATGTCCCACTCCACCTACGCTTCACAGCTTAGAAAGCGAAAATATACAACATGGCAAAATATGTATGAAAGGAATTGATTTGGATAGTACTATATCATCTAACAAAGCTAGAACATTGTATTTACAGGGTACAAAACTTGATTCGTATATTATCAACGTAAAATAATCCAATTAATGTTTATTATTCCGATCAATGTTATAAATGGTTGAAAAATATCAACATAAAAGTATTAAATCAACGTTTATATTCGAAATCTGTATTTATACGATTACTTAAAAAAAGGTGTATCTCGACACTCGATGAAAAAGTGGTGTTTGTGTCACAAAGAAGTTATCTATTGCACGATATCTATGGAGTATTTTGTGGAGCCTATCACTTACCACAACATTGTGTTTTGTTGCTAATTATGTTCGGGGTTTTTCGGTTCTGGTAAAGGAAGTTGCAGTTGGCTAAGACTCAACATTAAACCGTACATGACAGCGGATAAGAGAACGTTTTAACGAGGCACGCCAACGGAAATGAAATCGGCAATGGACCTTAAGAAGATTTCTGTCAACTATTCTCAAGCATTACACGAAATCGAAGTAAATATATTATATTAGTATTTTGCGGTTTTAAAACAACTTTCTCTTCTTTTTCCTTTAAAGATTGATTTTCCTGGGAGCTGTGAGCATGGCTCATATTGCTTCCCAATAATAACATTGCAATGGATACATATTTTAATGGTGCAAATTGAACATTGAACGAATATACATACAATTAGGTGCAATAAAAAGAGAGGCATGGGGAATCTTGACCTGATCAAAAACATTTTCATACATGCTCGACGATAACAAAAAAAAGTGCTGTAAATGTGGGTGTTTTGCTTAGCTATCTAGTAATTGATATATATTTTTTACTGCAGTCATCGTAAAAATTGCCAGCCAGTGACATTTCGGCCTTACGAGACCTTAACTCTGCAGCTTTAAACATGAACCGACTTAAAATAATTCCTAGGATAGATCAGTCAAAATTTAAGGTTTGTCGGGATCAAATTCATTGGACTGAAGATACAGCTAATTTCTTATACGTTCACTGGCTTAAACACTTAGATTT
>JAVFBZ010145909.1:0-10883 GCA_032466195.1 Katharina tunicata | reverse complement strand
TGAGGTTCTAGGGAAGATGATGAGGAACAATAGTACCTTAGCCAGGTGAGTCCGCAGATTAAGTAGGTGTTTAGGCTGATACCAGCTGTCAGATCATAACCCAATATAGTAATGCCTGCAGCTTTATTTCTTAATGACAATTACATACTCTATTCAAATAAAAAACATATTTAAATTTTAATTACAAAAAATAACAAACAATTAGAAAAAACTTTACAAAAAGTGTTTTGTCAGACATTATTATTTTTTCATACAATGTTTTGACGAATTGGATGCTTTTTAATGCTGTTGTCAATTCTCTAGAGTCTTACAGTAAATAACTTTAATGATACTTTTAAGAAATTGTTTGTGTTTTTTTAAATTTATTTCAGTTTATGTTTGGAATGGAATGCTGCTGGGATGCTTGACTCCTCATTCACCGTATTCTGTGAAGGGCTTGGTTCAAATACAGCTCTCAAAGCTCTGGACCTGAGGAATAACCAAATCAGCCATGATGGGGCAGCAGAACTGGCCAGTGCCCTCAAGAGAAACATTTCACTCCGATCTCTTGGTAAGCAACCTAAAGAAAAATTAATTGAACAGCATAATGTTCTACTCAAGATTGTATCAATATCTTACTATTTGTCGTGGATGGGTCCAGAAAATACTGAATGCCATAGTTGGTGGTTATACATTAGTTGGCGTTAAAATGCCCACTGAAGAAGAGAATTAGTAGTTGAGATTGGTGGTAGCCAGGGTATTGACTAATCCCAAGCTGTTTCATGTTGGTACTAGGAGCTGTGTTAAGTGGCAACATCACGTTACAGTGTTAAAAAGCAACCTAACCTTTGGTCTACCATTATTGCCCCTTGAGTCAATTTAAGTAGTTTTATTTGCCATATTTTTTCATCAGATCTGTGCTCAATATTCTTCATGTGGAATTACTGGGGGACACAGTCAATATATATAGACTGTAGCAACATCTTTATAAGTTAATCTTTTATTACCATAATATGCCTGTACCTACAAGTATAGATAGAATATTATTATTTTTCTTTTATGTATATTTACAAACCTAAAATTTATATACTTTTGAAAATGTCTATACATGTATTATCTCACAAAGAATTTTCACAATGCCAAAAATGTTGTTTATGAACTGAAGTGACTTGTGTGAAAATTTCCTTCTGTGTACACCTATTTAGGAAGACAGTTTAAGTAGATATTTGTATAGAAAGGGTTTTCTGTCTTCCCTCGTTCAGAACTCGGAAACCCCTTGTTCAGCATGATTTACTCCTGTACCTTTGAACCTCGTAGATTAGATCATTGTGTTTTAATGGTGTGTTGTACATGTCTTTATATTGACATAGCAGTGAAGATGATACAGTGTAAGGATATGTAGAGGGCAGTTAACTGATCTAATGAGTGTAACAAACGTGTATCTCCAGGAAAATCTTCACTTGTTAACACAGTGGCTCAATAAATAGCCTAAAAATACATCATATTTCCAGATTACTGGCATTTTGATCATTGAGGAAAGTTACCATTTACATAATTCTTTCCCATTAAACTTATTTCTGTTTCACGACTCTAGGACTTTTTCCCCCTTTTTTTGTTGTTTCATTTTTCTCCAGATTTTTAGAGGATTTTCTTGTATATGCTTCCAAAATTGAGTGGTGAGAACAGTTCCACTAAACACGTTCTTTATTAACTCAGAAAGCCGGCTCCCTTTTCTTTACATGGGTGACAAGAGACAGAACACGTCTGTTAGTGGTCCCTGCAATCAAGCATCTTTGCATACACCCAGTATTTTTTTTTATTCCCAAAAGAGATAATCTTTCTCATCAGTTTACACCTGGAAGCCAGGTTCAGTTTTGGTGTAATCATCTCGTGAGCTTGTGATTAAAGCATACACTTAACTCCTTAGCATTTAGTTAAATTCTTGTCATACTTTAATTCCCCCACATGTTCTTCTTGTTTGTAAAGCAAATTGATCTCAAATGATTGCAACAGTTGTATTCTTTGACTTCCAAGGGCTTTTAAAGTTAATGTGAAATAATAGAAATGTTGTCTTTTTAACTGTTTTTAACTCACTTCAAGTTCTTTGTCATTTAAGTCAGAACCTTCATCATTATTAGAAGGTCAGCGGTGCGTTAAATTAAAGTGATGTGAAGCCGTTATTCCCCTTATATTGTCTTTATCCTTAAGCTTGTTGATTCACCCATTAGGCTGGCAGGCCATTCTATGAGTGAAATCACTTTTAAGTACGATGTAAAGTCGCAATCCAACCAACAAAAATAATTTCAATTTGTTTTTTTTAATGCGATTTTTGAGGTTCTGAATTTTCCTTTGACAATGCTCAATTTTTTTTTACATTTATTACAGTTGCTAGTGACAAATGTTTGGCTTCTTTTTTTTTGGTGGGGGGGGTTTTCTGGTTTCCTCGACCATTATTTAATTCCAACAGTGCTGTAATACAGGTGAATATGAATAAGATGTATAATTGTTATTATCCAGGTCTCTGGACCCATTAATATATATTAATCATATAGAGGGTTGTCAAATTATACATTTCAAGATAGTGATGAAATCGCTATAGCTGTGGACATAGTTTTGGAGAGACAGGAGATGCTAATCTGCAGAGTCCTTCCTTCTTCCTGTTATCTAAACCTACCCATGATTAAGATACAAGGCCAGACTTGATTATTTCTAGCATCCAAGATCAGGCTTAAAATAATACCCTGGTTTTGTTTCATTAGGCTCTATTGTGTTCCTGTATATCTTTTATCTCTAAATTTCATATTGACAGGAAGCATGCCCAGGGCAGACAACGTAATTGTTAAATATGAATTCCTCAAATGAAGATATAAACTGCCTTTTTTCTGTCCTTGTATTAAAATGGAATGCTGGAAACAGCTGTGCACATCTTCAAACAGACTGCCTAGTTGTGTTTTTTATGACAACAACAACAAAGAGCAAATAGTGTTTTATACGTGCCTGAGATCATTTCAGCGGAGAAGCTAGAACAATATGCAATCATTAAACATTTTTCAGGCTCGTGGCCTTGAATTGTAATTCCAATGCGTGGCTGTGCTCTTCAAATCATTGCCATAAATTTGGCACAGAATCCTTATTTATGTAATCCAACATTCAATCTTCTGCTTTCGGGTGCTTTATTCATAACTCAGGTAAAGAAATTTGGCACCTTACGCGGTCTACAATCAAATAAAATAGTCTCTATGGTTTCCCAGAATGTGCCAAAAACATTGTGAAATCTATCAAAAAATGACCTCCTCTGCAAGGCTTTGTTTGCAAAATTAAAAAAAGATGTCAGTCTTCTTGTATGCATTGTTTATCTCTTTAAAATATAGTAAATCGCATAGTGTTGAGACAGATATTTTGGAAACTTGAAACCTTGAATTAATCTATAAAGCACATCTATTGCAGTAATTTTATTTGTTCCACTGTCCTTTCAGGCAGTCTGGTGGCTTAATAATATGATGATACATATTGAAAAGGGATAGCCATGATCAAATCAGTGTTTTAATGATCATTTGATGAGGTACATGTATATACAAGAGAGTAAGCCCTGTATTAAATAGCTAAGGTTCAAGGCAAACCCATGTTACTGAGTGTGTATTTTTATGTGGAGAAGAAAATTTTGACTGTGTCCAATGTGAATTGAACCCAGCACCAGAACCCTAGCAGAATTTTAAATTCAAAGCACAGGTAGAGAAAATAATAAGCGACTTCCATACAGCTCAGTAGTCTTATGTTTGGATATACCTACATGTGTAGGTACATGTATGGTGTCAGTTTCCCACCAATCAAGGTACATGTATGGTGTCAGTTTCTCATCAATCAAGGTACATGTATGGTGTCAGTTTCCCATCAATCAAGGTACATGTATGGTGTCAGTTTCCCATCAATCAAGGTATATGTATGGTGTCAGGTTCCCATCAATCAAGGTACATGTATGGTGTCAGTTTCCCATCAATCAAGATACATGTATGGTGTCAGTTTCCCATCAATCAACATTAAGATTAATACCATATGTACATGTAGATATTAATGTAATATTTTAGCACGGGTCATGAATTTGTCATCTCTTAATAGCGTGATGAGATAGATATCCGTGGTTAAAAGTTACAAGGTGGGTGGAGGCTGACAATGAAGTCCCAGCTTGTTCATATCTCTATTATTGTCTTAGATATTACTTAAAAGTTGGCTTAAAAGAAAGTAGACCGGGAAGTAAGACTTTTGGGGGAATTAAAAACAGTGCTGTCAGTAGACCATTAGATAATGTGTGTTTGTGTTCAGGCGTTCAACAAACCTTAAGAAATAATAATGTCATTCTGTGCTAAGGTGTTGAATGCTGAATTAACTTAACTGTGTTAATGTGTCTGTCTCTTGAAGATGTTATTGTGTTGGCTTTGTTTGTGTTTTGTTTTTTGTTTCAAAATCCTATTTAACAGGAACGAGTCACTTCCTGGTTTCCGTAGGAGGAGTGACATGAAAACAAACTGTGTATTTGTGCTGATTTTTGTTCTGCGTCTCTTCTAATTGTCTCTCTGCAGGGAAGTTAATCCAGCTCAATAGGGAGGCACTCAAACAGCATCCTCAATAATACCTCTTAGGCTTCACATGCCCCACACACTACAGGATTTTTACAGGTTTTTTTTTATTTAAAAAAAAATATATTTATTTATTTATTACCTATTTCTGGTTTTTAATGCTTGAGTTTGAAATAAGGTTGCATTTTTTACCTTCCACATCATTGCAGCATACAGTAAGCAATCTGTCCTCCTTTGGACCTTCTTTAAGTGGCATTTAGAAGTTGGTTGTTCAATAATACAGGTAGATTACTTATAGATAAACAACTTCTGAATGTTTCGTTTTTGGTACTCACACCGCTTTCCTTTAGACCTGTTTGTCTACACGTTCGTATGACTGGTCTTCTATGCATCACAATCACTGGCAATTTGTTACTTGAAATACTGTAGTTTAATTGATGTTAAGTTTAAGCACGGAACACTAAATTTCCAAGCCTGATTATTTTGAACGAGTAGGTCTCACAGCTGGTCCATTTTGATTAACTCATAAAGGTACCCCCATGTCATTCATGTAACTTCTTAGTCTTCATTTATAGCCTTATAATATGCCACTTAATAGACATGCCATTTAAACAATTTTTAATGTAAATGTGTTGTCCCATATTAAGAGGCTACCCCATTAGTTTGGTGGTTTTCAAGAGGTTTCTGTTCAAGTGTTCTGTCTGAGCTAAACAGCATCAGAAACCCAGTTTACTAGGGAGTACTGTGTTGTCTAACTTGTCTTGTTTTGATTGTTGCCTAGGTAATTGACTTCCGCCTTTTTGGGCAGTCTAATATTTTTGTTGTCTATCCCTTAGATGAGAATAAAATAGACTGATGAAGCAATAAAATATGACACTATATGTTTTATGTTTTAAACCAAACATAAACTGTCCTGCAGTATTCTAATTGATGTTAAAGTATAAATGCTACTGACACATTTGTATACATTTCAATAAAACTAGCAACAAGCAATGAAGACCAACTATGAACGTTGAATTTTTTGTTGCAGAAATCTGTACATATCCTTAATAGTATAGAATTAATTGTTTTCTTGCGGTTTTGTTATTTTTTCAGTGTTCAATTTAATTGCGCTGTTGTAACCTATTGTCTGGATTGAAGTGTCGTATCTAATCTTCACATATCTGGCACTTTATTTGGGTGTGTCAGAAAATGAAAACATGTGTGGTATTACAATGTATTCACAAGGAATTTTTTTAGATAACAAGCCTACGGTAATACATCTGTGTAGAATCAGTGATTAAGAAGGGGAAACTAGGTTCTATCAAGCAAACCAGCTTATTCCACAGTTTGTCATATTTGGCCTGGATGGCCTGGCTTTTTGTTTTTGTCAGTGTTTTTAATTGGTTAACAAAAGCTTGATGTTGTTGTTGGTTTAGCTGTCTATAACAAAGGCTGATCTCTTGACTCTTCTCTTAGAATTAGGGTCAATGCCAAGTTTAAATTTGCTCTTTATCTTTTTACATGAAGATAAAGTCTGTCTTTTTCTCTTTCTGTTTGGTTTGTGTTAGACTTGCGCTGGAACAACGTGGGATTGTTAGGAGGCAGAGCTCTTCTGGAAATGTTACAGTCCAATAAGACATTGACACGGCTTGAGCTGGCAGGAAACAATGTACCCAGTGATATCCTGAAAGCGATAGGTAAGCTGACACCCCAGGTGATTCAAAACACACCTGACCACACCTCTTTTAACAACGTAGGGATTCGCCTAGATCACAGATTATTGAGCAGAAATTATGGTTTGTTATAACAGCCCTACCGATGACAACTATCAGGGCTCTTACATGTAGTACACCTAAAGAGGGTTTGGTCACTGGAACATATATTACTTTGGTTTATTAGTCCGGGACAGGAAAGCTAACTGATTAGATAAACAGTATTGGTAACACCCTAGGGGACTCCTAACGCACGGAAAAAAAACTTAATTCTGAAATTTAGAATTCAGAAATGATAACTTATTAATAGGTGGTAGGTGGTACCCAACTGATGATGCCCAAGTGAAATAGTTACACACATTTAAAACATGAGAAGGCACAGGAATTCTGCTTTATTAAAAGATGATAGGAAAGATAACCTGTCAAATGAATACACCCTAGGATACGCCTAACACAGCCAAATTGAGGTGAAGAGGCCCAGTTCAAAATATAGACTGATTATCGAATGCCCTCCTTCCCCCATACCTATGGTTTCTAAGTTCAAAGCTCCTTCTTTATTTCCACATTCCAAATCATTAAACCAGTTTCATAAAAGTGACGTTCTTTATGTTTCCCTTGACAGAAACTGCCATGGCTCACAATGGGGACAGACAGGTATTGTCAGAAAGTTATAACAAACGCACACACAGCCTGACTCAACATATTAAAATGTTAAACAGAGACAAACAGAATCAGGTAAGGAGTTTTCATAACACACCTGTAAATCTACAGCTTTATTAGTGTACTTAATGCTGGGTCAGACAGTTTGATATACATTGTCTACAAGTATTATCTTTGCTCAAAGCTTTTTTGATTTTCAGTGCACATGTTACATTGTTTTCATGTAAATAAAAGAAGGATGGCTTTGTCTTTATTGCATCATTCATGAAATAATAATAACCTTGACAAGGTGAAACACGAAGCAATAAACTATGTCAACAGATTTTTTCTTGGAGCTTGGCTTTAGGCAGCATAGGGATGTAAATTGATGTAAGTGTCTCCAAGTTCATATTTCACTGAGAATCAATACATATACTTTCTGATAGTGATATTTATGGTAATCAACTAAAATTCATGTTCTTCATAGATGGGAAATTTGATGAATACTATTGATAGACAAGAGGACAGCCTAAGAAAAACAAAAAGGTGATAATAGTTACCCCTTGACCAAAGTTGAGCCTATGGTATTTGTTATTCAAGTTTTGTAAAGTCTAATTACACAATGTTTCAAGACGAACTGTGTGTTCTGTTTATGTGAACCTTACTTTGGGTTTTGTGAGATCTTGGCTTGTATTTAACCAGGCTTGATAAATTTATTTGATTAGAGATTTAAATTAAAAAAATTATCTGTCCGTCAATTTTTCACTGGATCCTAGGTAAATTAGGGAGAGTTAAACAAAGTATCATTTTTCGAAGGTTTCCGCTGGTTTCAATGTCAAAATTATGTTGTGTAAAGTGGTCATACAATGTCAAATTGAAATACCATTGGCATTGAATGAATATGGTTTAACTTAGCACTTGCTCAGTCGATAACTTAAATATCTGTGGCAACCAAAAACTGACATGAGCATTCAGATCAGCTAATTAAAAAGAGACAAAATTGTGTTTATGTTCTTTAAAGCATCCACTAAATTTCAGTCACACAACTTGTAATAATACAACTTGAAAATAAAATTGATATTAGTTTAGTTAATTTTTATCAATTTAATCACCAGCACAACATGTTTTGACATTTGATTATCCTTCAGCAGGCTCTCAAAACTTAAGTTACACCTAGTAAAAAAAAAAACAGAGAAAGATTTTCTCTCCTTACCCATCGTGTATGTTTAAGTCATGGTCTAAAAACATTCTTAATAAAAGGCCAAAAAAATATAAACTATAACGTTTTTTTCTTCTAGTGTATATTGTTGTTTTATAGGTCCACCTCTCATCAAATAGGAAGTCTTCAGGAAGCCTTGGAGGATCGAAAAGGAGCTTTTAACACACTAGCTGCTAAGTATGACAAATTCACTCACCATCAGGTTTACCTTTGTATTTAAAATAACTTGGCGATCAGAAAAAGAAAAATTATGAATGAACTGTTGGTATGGAAATTTAAATAGGTTTTATTATGCAGCAATTTGAGAAAACTGTACATGTAACCTGTGATTGGATGTGTTCATTATTGTGTAACATCCAATGAATAAATTATTGCTATTTTGTTTTTGTTATAATCAAGATTGATATCCATATATATATCGACCCACTTATAGGTATATTTCCGTGGAAATGATTTGTTTTATTGACTTTGTTACAGACTCGCCCTGACAGAATCTGAGTTGACATTAGCTGAACAAAAATTTAATGATTCTTCCATAGTGGTACAGAGATTAAAACAGGAACTGGCCAATAGCAGTGTGACTCATCAAAGTGAGATGCGACGAGAAAGAGAGGTTAGCACTTTGTAGTATTATGATGTTATTTGTTTTCTACTTGTTTATTCTTACTTTTTGTGTGTATTTGCTTTATATGAGACAAACAGTCTGTTGTCTGGTTGTATAGATGCTGTGTCAGGTTTTAAGTCTTCTTTTGGTTTTCAACCTTTTTTTCTGTGTCTTTGTTGTAATATTGAGTGGCAAAATCTGCAATCATTTTGCATTCACATATTTTTTGTAAGGTGTAAAAATGCAAAAAATACCTCTAATGTAATTGTACTACTACAGACTGAGTGCCGTAAACAAGACATGAACATAATTTCATGCCATTAGGAATACCTATTGACCTTTAAATCGAATATCTATGAACTATAAATCAGTCATTTTGTGGACTTGTTTTCAGGACCGGGCCTTGGCAGAAACAAAGATGTTAAAAGAATTATCAGAGGCGAATGATAGATGTATCCATTTGGAATCAAAGGTATTTTCTTGTGTTCAGATCAATTAACAGATATGGTTGCGCTTGAGTTTTTGGGGTTTTCTTTATATCAACTTACCTTTTCAATGCTTTTAGCCTGTACTACAGCACAACATGCTAACTGAAGGACTTTAGTAATGTTTTAGGCCTCAGAGTTGTCATAGTTATGTACATTGTTTTATAGCTTGTGTAAGTTATTCATACAATTATCCCCCCACATTGCCTCTTATCATTCTCTACCTTTTGTTGCTGTATCTGAATACTTGACTTTAAAGGAAAGGGAGACAATTATGGGATTACCTTTCTTATGATTAAGTTCTAACTCCTTTCTCTCGTTTCACAGATCAGTGATGTTGAACGAAAATGTAAACAACAAAAGGAGGAGATGTTTGATTTAAAGGAAACAATAACCCACTTGCAGGCTGATGTTAAACTGAAAGGATCTCAGTTTGATGGTTTGTAATATGCGCTTCACTTGTTCCCCCTTTAAACCATTACTATAAAAGCTATTTTTAACAATATTCATTTGATTTTTTTTTTTCAATTTTAATTTTCAAGGAACTGTAATTTATGTCAAGCTATTAAAGCTTTTTATCCTATGACAGTGATAATGTTTACCTACAAAGAAGACACTAGAAAGCCTGTCGAGTAATCAATAGATTGTAAAATCAAACGAGCAGGAGAGACTTACCCTATTTATAAAAAGGTGTTTCTTCCTAACTTGGCACTTGATTGGGTCGGTGTCTGTTTTGAGAACTAAAAATTGTTGATTTGGAAAAATTAGGATGTTTTCCATAGTTTCTTGCTATGGTAAAAAATGTGAAGCCTCGTAGTACATGTAAGTCTTCTTATTATCTATAATTTACTTAAATTAAAACATTAAGATGTACAAGTATGTTGCATTTTGTTAGAAAGGGATCGGTATGTATATCTTTAATATGGGTAATTTATTTATAGATAAGCTGCAGTCAATCAAACAACACCACAAAGAAACATTGAGAGAAATGGATGTTCTTAAACAAAAAGAGGTAAGACTTGCTTGTTTAAACTTATTAGTTATCCACACACATCTGTATCAGAATTCTGCTGGATACTTTTTGCTTCATTTATGCAAGTAATAAAACAAATGTAAGAAATCAGTTTTGAAGAAAAAAAAATCCAAGATGAGACCCTTACAATAATTCAGACATCAAATGTTGTTAGGTGAACCTATCATTTAGACTACTGCTAATATGATATCTTAGCTTGGGGGGCCTAGGTTCTTGTATGGATTTAACTATGAACAAATATTGAAATTAAGGTGGTTGACAAGCACTATGCCTGCTTTCTGAGCATAGGGGCTTCAGGAAGCCTGTTTGCACTGATATAATGTTTTGTCTCTTGGGCTTACGCTGTGTGGTCTTTAGGCAACAAACAAATACAAAATTTAGAATTGTTATCTGTTCTAGAAGAGCATTATTAAACAACTCTATTCAAAGATCACTCCCCGACAGTGAAATACCCTTGAGCATGGTGTATCGTCAAACACCAATCAATCCATTAAAAGACCCATAAGAGATGGAATAGTTTTTTATATCCTTTGTTGAGAAATTGAACTAATTATGAAACTGAATACATGGTATTGGTGTGTTTCATGGTGGGTTTTTGTGCCTGCCATTGGACTAGCAGGTGTTTTGGTGGGAGCCTAGTGTACCCTGGTCTAAAA
>JAVFBZ010145898.1:1856-20324 GCA_032466195.1 Katharina tunicata | reverse complement strand
GACTGTACAACTATTTCATTAACTATTGTGTATAAGAATGTAAGATGTATGTTTATATTGTTTACATTTAAGATACCACCATTACAATGTATTCCTCTCGTGCCACCCTGAGTGGTATTTGAGTGTCATAAAAGAATTGAATTGAACTCTCTTAACACTCATACTTGGTCGTTTTCTGAGATATTTATTTTGTTATATACAAAGGCTGAGGTAATATTTTCCATGTTTTTCTTTTGCTATAGGATGAGTGAGGGAGCTACAGGTCGCGAGTCATGGGGGAGCTGGTGGGAATACTGTCTCACGATCTTAGGTTATATGGTGGGAATTGGCAACATCTGGAGGTTCCCATATGTCTGTTATTCTAACGGTGGAGGTGAGCGTGTAAATAATGTAGAGAGTTATACTTGAGAGAGTGGAGTTGATGTTAACTACACAGTTAACGAACTCCTGACAAGAATATTCAATGAGAGCCTTGTTAAATCTAGAAAATTGTTCTAAAGAACCACTTCACTGGAGGGACTTCCTTGAAAAATATAAAAAGTAATCTTCCCTAAATCAAGGTTCCTATCAAATCGCTTTTGAAAATCGTTTTTGGAGTGTTTTTTAATAACCCTAGAAGTCTGTAAAAGTTACATCTGTTCAACACTTATAGGTACAGCAGACTGATATCGACGTAATAAAGTCAAACTATATGTCCTATACCAGGATGGCTGATTTGTTCTGAGTTTAGTCTTAGCTAGGCTACTTGCTCCAGACTGATCCGCAGAACTGCATGCTTTTGAGATGCAAAAACCTTAAAACATATAGAAACAACAGTGACAATACACATTTTACAATCACAAAACCTCTTCCCGCGTTACCAATATAAATTGATTGACCCAACAGGGGCTTTCTTGGTACCGTTTCTATTGTTCATGTTACTGTGTGCTGTACCTATTGTCTTAGTGGAGATGTCTTACACGCAGTTCTCTAGCCTTGGCCCTGGCAGAGCCTGGAGGATTTGTCCACTGTTTAAAGGTATGTGAAGATTGTGTCCGTGAGGCTTGTGGAATAGTACCTGTGGGCTTAATTTATGTCTTAAATTCTTAATGTATGTCTGTATGTATATGTCTCTTAACCATTTCCCCCCAATCTGTTGAAGCGAAATCTACAATGGCATTCACGGGAAGACATTCAGGGATTTAAGATTCGTTAAGTGAGATTGACTTGTCTCAGAAAAGAAATAACATCGAAAAAACAACAACACAATAACCGGCATCTGGAGAGAAACAAGAAATATCGTTAGCACGCCGAATGGAAGCCTCGTTCTGGCCTGCCGAGGAAAACCCCTTCTGGTGATTGAATTTTTTGAAGGCAGGATTATATTTATTAAGATTACATTCTGGCAGTCAGGTGTATATTAATACCAGGAATGATATAGTTGTGCCGATTTCAATACTGCATTCATAAAGATAAACAGCAAACATGAAATTGTCCACAGTCTAACCTGTTGTTTTGCGTCAGAATATGGGCCATGTAGTTTTGATAATATCGCCTCCATTCACAGTCTCTCCTATAGTTTTGAAAATGATTTATTTGTGTATAACTGTTACAGCCATTCTGATAACAGGCACAATTTCAAGAAAGCCAAGCAATATTCCAACCCTGTCCCGGTAACGTTCCGTGTGCAAATATACTTGAAAACGTAGTCGGCAGAACACTGTCGACCAGAAAGCAAACACCAAAATAATAATTTCATACGTTGAACGTTGTCTTCGTTGAGGGTCAAAGGTCATGGACTGTACAGATGGGATAGACGGAGAAGCCTCTTTCGAAGCAAGGAAAACTAAAGATTATTTGTTTTTAGGATTAGAATGGTGTTTAAAACCTCCGTATTCGTGGTAGTTGCATGACAAACCCCTCTGTCGTCATTTTGGTACCTCTTCAAAACCTCCGAAGCCAGCGGTTTCGTGGGTTTTGACTCTGAACCAAAATAACGGCAGAGGTATTTGTCACACAACTACCACGTCCACGTTGTTCTGAAACACTTAAGATTTTCCTTTGTGACGGATAAAATGTTAAAAGTTAAAGTCCCTATCCTGTATGTCTTTGGAAAAGTCTTTTAATCTTTCATTTGTGGACCTTAAACATTTTTTTAAAAGATTCCTTTTATTTAATTTCAAATCTATCAGTGGCGAAGGGTATAAACAATAGTGTAATACTTATATTAGACATGATTTAAGACATGATAGTAGAGGTGAGAGGCACACTTGAGTAGCTAATCTCTGTTTTCACCAGCTTCCATATCTTTTTTGCTCTCAGACAGGAGTTACAGCAAGTTGTTTTTCTATTTAAAGGTATTGGTGTTGGAATGGCTCTTGTGATTGGTCTGATTTCGATATATTATAACGTAGTTATCGCCTGGGCTTTATACTATTTATTTATGTCACTGAGAGCTGTGTTACCATGGAGCACGTGTAGCAACGAGTGGAACACACCCGCGTGCACTATGCGTCTAGGCCATGTGATGAACTCTACCAACCAGAGCTCGGAATGGAATTCAACAGAAAGCTACATGAACTTTTCACTTAAACCGAGGACATCCACTGAGGAATTCTGGGAGTGAGTCAGGTTTTCTTAAAAATGCTAGCCTTTATTTTCCTTGTTTTTCGCACATGGAAACAAACAAGTAATATTTTTTCCACAATCGTACTATTATTGTCGAAACAGTGCTATTGAATAAAAACAATATTTTCTTAGTTATGTGACTGTTTTCAGAGCGTTTTTGCTGGCTTTACGGTTATTAGTGTACACCATTGTCATATGGAAGAAAATCATTCTCAAATATTTTCTCTGTTAGTGTTTCCACAAAAGATTAAATTCTAGCCTAATTATGATTGTCAAAAATGTCATAGCTATCAACTTAAAATAGAAAAAATGGCGCCCAAATGCAATAAATCTTATGATAACAGTCTTTTATAATTTACCTGAATGTAGTAGAATGTTAAACGGAGTGTCAAATTTTCCATTCTTAATGAGAAGTGTGTTTCTAACATCAGCATCTCTGTTTGGCTAGATACCATGTTTTAGACAGGAGTGAAGGAATTGAAAATCTGGGTGCCATTCGGTGGCCGCTCCTGATCTGTCACACCGTGGGCTGGCTGGTCGTCTTCCTCTGTGTTCTCAAAGGGATCAAGACATTCGGAAAGGTAAGGCAATTCGATCATCTGTTTAATGTCACAATCATTGAGATTTCAGACACATGTGACCGCTGTTTCGTGATGGTGGCAAAAGTTGCTCCATCAGGCAAAAGTCCTTGTTAGGTAAATCGCTGTAGTATACCGCTATTCCTCTCACTATTGTCGTTCTTCGGTCCAAATCCACGTTAAGCTATGCAAGGATTTATTTAGTGGTGTGAAAGGTGCTATTGATTTGCAGAGGGATGAAGTGGTTTCATTTCGAGCTTTGTTCTAGCTTTTTTCTCCGGAACTATTAATAGAATACCATAAACATCGATTGATAATAACACACAGTAAAACCTTAAGGTGTCATAATGAGTGCTAAAATTTTGTGCCAAAAATTAAACTATTGATTTGCTAATTGGGTTTATTTTACTCTAGGGCCTATGTGTTTTTTGTGTTACCCAGTTACATTACTTTTTGTTCCCCTGTTACAGATTGCATACGTGACGGCCACCGCTCCGTACATCTTCCTGATCGTGTTGTTAATACGGGGCGCCATGTTACCCGGAGCTCTCGATGGTCTCAAGTATTTTATCATACCCCAGTGGGATAAACTACTCAAAGTAGAGGTACAGAGGCGTTGGTACACGAGAAACACATTTCACTTTTATTTTGGATATTCGTCAATCGGACCAATCTACGAGTATTCAAAACTAAAGGGCACAGAAAATTCGTTTATTTACTGTATATCGTTAGTATATAAGATACCAGATGTTGGCCCAAACTTCCAATATAGACATTGCGTTCGGAAGTCCTCGAATGTATACTGCGCATCACCTCGGACATGATACGATCATGGCCGGAACTATTTCACAGCCTGTGTGTGGGTAAAACTGCCAATGATTCTCCACAGTTTTCATACAGCTGTAAATAAGTTTCCGGCGAACAACATATAGTAGTTTCCGGCATATTTAAACGCCTATCATGACCGAGCTTGTGATAACACCACACTAACGATAAGCACACGAGGTTTAGCCGATTGTAGCCATGCACCGAATGTGTTTCGCAAACAGTTATCATGATATCCCCCTTATATGTAAAATTTTAAAAGGTAACTTATCACTCTGAACGAATCTTTAGCCAAAAATGAATTTCTTGAAATACTTTTTCACTGCTGTATCAATATTACTGAATAAATGTTACTCACAAAGGATTGGTGTGGTATCAAACAACAACACGATAAGTATAGTTGCTTCCACAAAGGTCGAGTGGTCATGTACTCCTGCAATTTCCGCTAATTTATTTCAAATATAAATAAATTGAAAATACACAACTTCATTTGGTAACCATACGCCCAGAACGTTTCTTAAAATATATGGTCGATTAATAAAAGTGGTCTTAGTATTTAACAAACGTAACATTTTCATAATAGAATTCATAGAATAGAATCTCTCGCAATATGCCCAACAGTTTCCAGACAGCCTATCGACATTAGGTATATAACATGTATATTGCCTTCGCTGAAAAAAGAAGGTCACAAAGATATCCTCAACATTTGTATATGCAGGTATGGACAGCCGCCGCAGTACAGATCTTTTTCTCGGTGGGTTGCGGCGGGGGTGGAGTGGTAACGCTGTCTAGTTATAACAACTTTAACAACAACATTCTCAGGTGAGATCTTTTGAACCTTCTTAACTTCTCTAAAGCTGAGTGACTTTTGAACTCTATCTTCACTCGTTTTGTATATAGACGTTCAGATCATTGTGTTCCATAGCCATGCATTTCTTTTTGGTCTGTGGCATATTCACAAACCTGTACTTTCCTGTATTTGTATATGTATACAGTATATATATATATTCGAATCCCGGTGGAGGCAAGCAAAATTTTCTTTCTCTACATTTATACAAAAATATATATATATATATTAACACCGTTGAAATGGAAAGTTAAAGTTGTCCGGCACATGTCACTGTCACGTGATTGACGGGAATGTCGACCTCACATATCACACTATTGATTTGTTTCATTGGTAATTAACGCCATACTCTATGGTGTTTGTCTTATATGACGTTAAGCGTCACCATGCGTGCAATGTTTGGTATAGAACACTGGAAATAAACCTCCTAAAAACCACCTGGCTATCACCGAATACCTAATGTATTTATTCGAACCTAAAACGGTGCAGTGAAGGCGACTGATATTACACTAAATGTTGAATCTAAAAATGTGGACTTTATATATAGATCTGGATTGTTTATTGATCAATTAAATCAACACTGATGGATGAAATCATTAAAAAAAAGTTATATTGATTAACATTGGTGAACAAAATTAGTTGATTAACGGATTCAAATTCTTATCTCATATCGCCTCCTCTTTGTTTCTCCTTGTCATGTGAAATAAAATCGTGATATTATTTTTAAACCCATTTCCTTGTTTTCCAGGGATGCCTTTCTGTTTCCGTTGCTAGACATGGCTACCTGTCTTCTGTGTGGTCTCGTGATATTCGTTGTCCTTGGTTACATGTCACATGCTACGGATCTTCCAATCGATAGCGTGGTTGCTGAAGGTGAGCATCCCAGACCACCATCTTGTTGGTCGTGTTCCAGTTAATTAGTTGTGTTAATACTTTTGTGAAGTAATATCCTAGACCACCATAGTTGTGCTCTTGTGCTAGTTAATAAGCCTTGTGTGACATACTCTTTTAATTCCTAAACTTTGATAAACTCTGCCATTAGCAAGAAAGTTCTGTACTAAATACGAAAAATCATCCCGTTTTTAAACCAAAACCTTTTTACCTAAGACATAAATTATGAAATATGCTAAATAGGCCACTTATCCGTAATTTTGCAGCGAAAAGCTTTTTGACCGTAGAACTTCAACAGTGCAGTTCCTGTAGTTTTAGAGCTGTTATTATCCGAACAGCTGTAAACAACTTCACTCAATGATGTTCCTATACAACAAAATTTATTTGTATACGCCCTATGAAAATCCGTCGTATTATGGTATGACCAGCGTCTGTCCGTCGGACCGGCGTCCGTCCGGATGGCTTAAATCTGTTTCCTGAGCAGAACTCGAAAACTATAAGGCCTATCTTCATGAAACTTGGTGAACATATTCACCATCAATTGTAGGGCCTTTTGCTATTACGGATTCACCATCCCCGTAGCTGTTCGGCGATTGCAGTGCAGACCTGTTCCTGGCGTTATCGAGAGACCGCCAACTTTTGTATCGATGTATGGAAAAAGTCTTTCCTATCTTCCCCTATTATACACACAGTAGAGGGCTAGTCCAGTCTAGTGTAATGAGTTATCGGCGATTACACACCAGATACAAACATCTGTGGAATATACCCAGAAGTTGAAAATTCATCTTAGTCATGTTTTTGTTATGTGCCCAGCTTATAAATGCCGCTTTAACAAGACCAAATTCAACTAATGAACTTATTGATCTGTAAACTTACACACATTTACAGTATAGGTCCAGTGTACTGTTTCAATTCATGTTCCTAACGAAATCTTTGGTTTGAAAAACTGAAAAATGTTTAAAATATAATATCTTTTATGAAAATGTAATATTGTAACGGGATATCAAGAGGACCTAGAGACAATGACTTAAAGTATAATTACAGTCAAAGTACTAATTACAAGAGTTTTTACATGTATCTTTCAAATATGATGTAAAGTTATGAATATCATTGGCACTTAGTGATCAAATATAAGATTTATTGATTCGAAAATAAAAGATGTAATTTTGAGAGTGTTGTCTTATGCATAAATCTGTTCTGTTGATTCGACATAATATCAAATGTATTACTAAGAAACTTGATTACGTTTGTACCATTGCCAGGACCAGGTATAGCCTTCATGGTGTACCCTGAGGCGTTGGCCCATCTGCCCTTAGCGCCCATGTGGTCAGCTTTCTTCTTTCTTGTACTATTTATGGTCGGACTGGATTCACAGGTGGGTGCCGAGTAGAATATTGTTATATTGCTCGACCTGCTTGAAAATAGTTTTTTACCTACAGTAGTCATCGAGATTTTGATTAAATACAGATCATCTATCTATCTATGTAAAACACAAGTATACATAAAGGTATAGTCTTGTAATACAGCCACAGCGGCATGTTCCATACCTCTTAGGGAAAACAGTAAAGTATTACTACATTTCCATTGGTGCAGGATTAACATACGGGTTTTCCACAAATCTATGAAATATTGTATGAATATGTTTCTTCCTGTTAAACGTTTCAATTCACAGTATCTCACATCAACATGAATGTTGTTTACTGCTAGCTATTTGATCTCATTTTTTTGTATTGAACAAAGTTTTTCTTTGCTTTGCCTTTAATTTTGTTTTTTGTTGTTGCAAATGTCAATTCGAATTGTTATCCATAGGAAATCAAAAAACAAATATAGTTTCATTTGAAAAATTGTGATTGTCACGACATCTGGAAGTTCAAAACTTCGCAAAGTCTTTCTGTTATTGCATAAGATCAGGACAAAAACCCAATTGAAGAGAGACATCGGTCGTTAAGTGTTTAATCATTGCTAATGTAGTTGGTTGTGTGTCGACGTTTTTAATGTTCAGTGTAATGGTCTTGTAACCAGCTTATTTGTTCTTTGTTCGTGAATGCGAAGTTTCTGGAAACGTATTACATATTGCATTATTGTTAGAATAATATTCTTTATAAATCAGCAACAAGCTTATTCTATCCAGTTTATTTTATTCCCTTGTAGTTCGTACACGTTGAGATTGTGGTGGGGTGTATAGCCGATATGTTCCCAGCTCAGGTCAGGCCACGGAAGATGTTAGCTAATAGCTGTTTCATTCTCATCGCCTTTCTGCTGGCATTACCTTGTATCACGCAGGTAAAGTAGTCTTGTAATTTATTTATGTGCTCGATTTTTAATGCCATCATAATTGCCAGTGTTTCTAACCTATGGGATACATCCAAAGGCGGACACAGCGATAGTCAACAACTTTTAAGCTTTACATTTCTGCCATTTACTGTCATATCCGCAGGTGTTTGGGTGGGAGCGACATGTGCTGTGGTGCTCTCTGAGTTAAGGGGCGTCAGGAATCCGATTTGTTGTGGTGTCCTGTCGTTGTCCTGTAAATGTACCGTGGCGTCTTTTGTGAAGCCAGCCCCGTTTATAGTGGGGTTTCCTGCAGCTATAGGGCTGGCACGCCGTCAACAAGTAATTTAACCTTCAGTTATACGTAAAACCACAATCAACAAACAAACAACCACCAGTGTCATAGTTTACCTGAATCTAAATATTATATAAAGCCGGTCACAGTCCACTTCACACCTGCAAGTATTTGATCAAAGATAGCAAAGATAAACAAAAGGTCAAGATTGCAAATACTACAATTCATTTAAAGCCTAACGACTCTTTAAAGACTTGAATCCAAAGATTTAATTTGGGCTCTTTTGTTTGGGTGTTATAAAAATGAAATAGTTTGTGTCGGTTATAAAGTGGCCGTTTAGCAGTATTTCCGTTTTATTTGAAGAAAACGATATTTTAAATGTAAACGACTCTAGTTCCGAAAACTAACCAAACTAAAATAGAAGCTGTTCACGCTATGAGAATGTTACCCCTAAACGAAACTACTGCTTTGTCAATATAGATCTTCTTTTATTGTCCAATCAGTACATTCGTTGTCTGCGGTGATCAATGGACCTATAACAATCCAGTCATCCAATCAGTGTATCTGTTCTATCCACAGGGTGGTGTGTATGTTCTTCAGGTTATGGACTGGTACACGATGGGATTTACAGGCACAACACTGGCCCTCGTAGAAATGATCGTCATATCAAATATATACGGTACGACTATTAAAGGCAAAGGTTTTATTTATTTTTCGGGCGTAGCTAGAAATACTTGCGTTTTAAAAATTAATATAAAATGGTGGTATTTGGGAATTGATAATACTTTACAGTCATTGGTTTACCGTCACAGCATTAGTTAGAGAGACAATGTTTTGTGCCAAATATATATTTTTGTCAAGAGTAATCACACTAGTACAGGGATATTGACTAATTAAGTGCCAAATATATATAAACGTTACGATCCTCAAAGTTAATATTTGGCAGATCACCCGATATAGCTGAGCTTATATTTTTGTCCTGTCCACCATCTTCCAGTTGACTCAGTTGGCAGATTGGAACTCTTCCCTCAAACGGCTTAAACAATTGCCGTTAACCTACTTGAAATTGTCCTGATTATAGATGTTGGAAACTGTTTTAGTTTTCGGCTTGCAACTTTTTAGCGAAGCTGCTTAAACCTGATTGCTGCAAACTACAGGGTTAAACTATTTAAAGCTGACCCGCCAAAAATCTGGAAAATGTTCCTTAATTGAATCGACTTGAACTGTTCCAGCTCGAATTTGTTCTTTAAACCAACGTGAAAATATTCACGTTATATCAACGTGAAAATATTCACGTTATATCAACATTTCAAAATGCCCGGTCAGCCAACTTAACAGTGCAACGTTAGCCAGCTGTAAACCTGCTTGAAAACGGAACAAAATTATTGACAAGGTAATGCTTTTATCCGATATGATTGTGTTCCTCAATATCCTCCGCTTTCAGAAAGTATTCCATGTATTTTTATTATTTTTTTTCTCTCCCTCACAGGTGTAGAGCGTCTCTTTAAAGACATACAACTGATGGTTGGTTCAAGACCCTCACGGCTTTGGGTTTTATTCCTACGATTTGTTACTCCCGTCTGTATAGGTGTGAGTATAGACAAATATCTATATCTTAGCCTATCATTTAAAAGTCTATGAATTTGTAGACATACATGCATTACGCTAATTCATAGATTTAGAGGATAAATAATTATTTGAAAATTCTGCTTCAAAATCATTTCGTCTTTTAAATATGCACTATATATATTTAAAATATTAACCGTGTGGAAACCTATTAAAAGTTACACTTACGCTCATTCTAAAATAGAGGCTCAAATCAGTCTTTATTGTCGAGTCTCTTCTCAATGTGGAAAAAGGTACGAGTCTATTTAAGTATGACTTACGCTCTCTCTGTAAGACTCGTTCATTCCTGCTTTACTTCCGGGTACGCCCTCGAAACTGGAAAGTCTTTCAAGATGTTTTTTATTTCACTTTTGGTTCAGTTTAAGGACCGGACGGGACAATTGTCACTTTTTAAACTTCGTTTAAAGAAGTAGCATGTACCCGGAATTGGAAGGAATCTCGTGGAATCTCTCTAATCACATGACGTGACTTACAGGCCCTAATATCCCCCACACGACAGATCTCCGAGGCCTCATCCCCATGCTTTGCCAGATTTGGGCGTTCAAAGATCGACCTATTGAGCCTTAAACTTGTCTTGGACTTATGTCCAAAAATGTGCCTCGTATGGGGCGTATCATATGGATTACCCGACATTAACTGACCCTTTTCAAAATATCTCGCTATAGCCTAGCGCCTAAACTTTCAACAAAAAAATCTATCCATACCTTTTCTCTAAGATATTTCTGTTAATATGTTAATCATACTCTGAAAAGTGTCTTAACGTTAGTTTTTGATGTTTCAGTTTATTCTGATAAGCTCCATAGCAATGCATGTGCCTGTCAGATATGGGGAATACCGCTACCCTAGTTACGCCATGGGGTTTGGTTGGTTCTGCGGAGTTATTTCCCTTGTTGCGGTGCCAGTCTTCGCGGCTTGGGAGATTTTTAAACGGAAAGGAAACTTTATGAAGGTATTTTAAGTCTATGAAATGTATGAATATATGAAAACTACACATATTGACAATTTACATGTAACTAACATTTATTTTGTAATCGCTCCTCTTTGTTCTCTCTTCAAACTGGACATAACTTTTATTTCAAACTGTATTTCGGGCCACCATCTATTTATGGAAGCCGGTCATGACCATGACTATAAGGCTAATTTAGGCTTGGAGGCGACACGCGAACCTTCGAACCGATACGCGAAGTTGCGCCACTCATCGTTTCTCAACGCATCGCATCGCAACACATGACAATATATTGCAACTGTAGGCCTAAAGGTGCCTTTCAGTTAAGTGATTCAGTGATCTTTGTCAAATTGTCGTCTATTTCAGAGATTAACAGTTTCCCTTCTCCCGAGTAAAAATTGGGGTCCAGCAGATCTGTCCAATCGAGAGTTATACTGGGCGACCTTGGCAAAGGATGGCGATGACTCTCCCGGCTGTTGCGGACTGTTTCACAGGAGCCCTGTGACTGACAACTCGCTGTTATCCCCAGTGGAGTTGCTCGTTAAACATCCCTCAACAACCGAGGGTTAACATTTAACCATTTTAAAAAAAGGCCAAGTAGACAAATTCTTTGCGTCAAAACTGCATTTGATATATTATGTTTTTACCAGTGAAAAGCTGTACTGGGCAATTAGTTTGGATTACATGCTTCCTGCTTGCGAATATATGAATCAACTAAAGATAACGGTTGTCTGTTAAAAAACAGTTTTAAAAAGTATTTTGCGACGCAATGTAGGATGTGAAAAGTATATAAGTAATTTACTTTGTCAAAATGAGAAATATGACCCCAAATACCGTTAAACTGTTTTTGAAATTTTTTGATTCATATTAGTTAGCTCTATAGAGACACCTTCCTGTTGAGTTTCTCTTTTGCACACACAATTGTTTCTGGTGGGTTCATGAAGGCGAGAAAGGACTCTAAGCTCAAAGCCTACTGAACTGCTGTGAAAACTATTTTCATAAAGTAAACAGATTTCTGTATGTAAATTAAAATGACTTAAAATGAAAAACTGTTTTATGTCCGAAATATTTCTCTTTCAGTAGAGTAGTAGTTAAATTGTTAATAATCACTTCCGTGTATTCTTTCGTAGCCCCCAAATCGATAATTCGCATGTGGAATCTTTACACAATTTTGGGCTGATGTCGGTAAGTCAATCGGTATAAATTCATCTAAGAGTTTACCAAACGGAAATAGATGGATTAGTATGGTTACGGTTTTACTGAAACCCTAAAAATAAGAACCAATGACTAAGCGGGTCAAAAGTGCGTTGCCAACAAATTGTTATATTGATTGATTGATTGATTGGTATTTAGCGCCGTGCTCAAGTGTATTTCTTTTATATGATGGGCACTGTATTAAAAAAAAGTAGACAGCAAATCTCAACACAACCATAAAATGTGAAGTAACTTTTGTGTTTTGGCTATTGGAAAGATAATGTTCCTGTTGACATGACTATAATCTGAAAACATTTCCGTTGCCCTTAGCCAGAGGGTCAAAGTGGTATATGTTGTCCAACAAATATCAATAACATAATTGGCTTTTTATTTAATGCAAATAATAATTACAAAATTGTCGAGTTTTATTCTTTAATATTTCCTGTGACGAAATAACAAATCAAATTATCCAATATTTCACAAAATGTGATCAAATATATTACAATATGTAGTCAGTATTTATATAAGTTTCAATTCAAAAATTATTGTACTAGAATACATTAGATAAATCAATTTTATAAAGAGATGCCCCTGTCTTATTTGAACTTTGAGCATTTAAATAACATGAACAAAAACCCTTCTATATAACCATGTCAATAATGGTGGCACAAAAGTCCATATGAACATTATGGTATAAAAGTGGAATATTAATCTTACGTTAGAACCCTCTTCGATCTAGGTGGCATTTCAAATATTTCAAGTGAAGACCTCAGCCAAAACCAAACAAGCATGTTTTCTTTTATCAAGCAGTCCGTTCTATAATATTAATATCAACTCCATCCTTTATCCTGCGAAATCAAACCCCCTAGAATCCCATAACCAAGACCCCCCGCCCACACACACATCTCTAGCCCCACTCGAGATCACTACAGGATTCGGCATCAGAAATATCGCTGTCCTCTCTGGCGCTAAGCTCTTCCTCAGAGTTCCCGATCTTCAACTCATCTGTGTGCAGTGGCCTCCCGTCTGCCTCCACTGGCACGTGGAATTGGTAATAACGCATGTTTGCAATGGCTGGAAATCTACTGTGGTAGACGGGAACTGCGAATTAAAAAAAAAGGGACCAGTTGTAAGATAGAAATTTAGACCTAATACAGACCTAATACAGGACTGGGTTGTTCAAAAGTTAAACCAGGCTTAAATGAACAGCGCAACAAAGAAACTATATTGTGACGTGACGTGGAACAACAATGGTTTAAACTTTATACACTTTTGAACAACCGTCCAAAAAGTACACTAATTAACATCACGCTGTTTGTAAAAAATAGCCTTTCATGTTAGATTTGTTTGTTACGTGGAGGCTTTACACTATTTGTGTTATTTAACTCACATAACGACATGTTAGCCCAAAGGTGGAAGGTACCGCCGACATTGTCAATGAAAAAGAAATGACGCATGCACAGGACTAATACATGACACAACATGACATCTCAATGGCTCCATGCATGGGAGCTGTTTGCTCTATATCAGGGAACTCCCATTAACGTCCTATTTATTTAAAGAACTTCGAACTATTATTTAAATACGAATCTCAGTCCAGTGAATAAAAACAAAACGTACAGTGTGTTTACTTTTTGCGAGTTACGGGACATAAGGAATTAATGACGTTTAAGGCGATAGAAATTTTGCTGTGCTTAGCGTTAATTCCTACACTGGACCAGAACGCTTATTAGTTTCCTGTTTCCACAAGATCAGTTTCATTTTCAATAAATGATGAAGGATGATATTTTTGAAAGAAAGTTAAATGATTTTCAGAGTAACATTATCTTTAGATATATATTTTATTATTTACACCAATAGAATCACAGGCCTTGTTATAGTGTTCAGGTCTATAACACAGCATCCCTGAACCACAGAGGAACAGGCAGCTTTTGACTTACCTTTATTTATGATCCCTACCCAGCGCTTCGGTCCTGGCCTCTGGAGATATTCCACAGTGCGTGCCATCTCCTCCAGTTCCGAGCCTGCAATAGTCGACAAGTGAGAAGTTATATACCGGTACTATATATGACCATACATGTCTAACGTCTCAGAGCCATTTATGAGGAAACATCATCAGTACCAGAAAATACTGCGTGGGTAACGTTCGTAATTGATTTAATTAATTATGACTGGTGCTTAAGGACAGGTCATGCTTATATTTCACTTTCACTGATATTACGACGATGCATAGCAGGCTTCTTGAGGTAAACCTCTTAACCGCCCTCACAAGTCACTCATACACTTCCACGACAGATTTTCAAAAATATACGTAACGTTGTATAAGAAAATTTGTTGTATTTGTTACTTTTAAGTCGTGTACCAATAAGAAAAAGTTGCACCAGGTCACTTTCGAAGCCACCCGTACTTTTTTTGGGTAGATATGCGACAAACATCCTTTGATGCCTCGGAAATAACCAAAAATCTTCATTTGAACAAACATTTTTGATAACTATAGCAAATTCATATATTGTTTATGTTGTTTAATCGTAACACACCTTTCTTAAGAATTTGAAGTTCTTTTTGACGACATTTCTTCTGAAGATATTCCACTGTTTGGGCCAAAACTTCCAAATCCAAACCTTATTAAACAGAATGAAAGGAAACAAATTAATCAAATGTTTTATGGTTGAAATTGTGCACAGGAATTAAAGCCTATCATCCTCCCTCCCACATTCTTCAGAAGACATTCCTCTGTTTTGTCCAAACTTCAGAAAAAAACAAACAATAAAAAACAGATACTTTGCTATGCATTGGAGTTCTTGAGAGCTATGATTATATAAGAGACTGTGTATGGTGGAAAACCGATAAGAAACCTCCTAGAATGCACGCCGCGATATCCGTAGCCATCGGATACTTTCTTCATATATACCTACGATCGAGAGGGCGTTTTGAACCTATACCTTTACAGGGTTGGCCCAAAGGGAACAGTTAATTGGTTGCAGACAGATAATTCCGCCACATTAACTGATTCTCATAGGTCGTACGAAATTTGTGCTAGTTCTTTTATTGACACGTTATTATTACATTGTGGGCTATATTTGAAACAGAAAACAACAAATACCATTATTTTCTGTTTTGCTTTAACATTTTCCGAATGACATCAACGAGAGAAATACTTTACAAGGTGCACTTAAGGTGGAGTTATCAACAAGATAACAACGACAAAAGCTTGTTTAAGCGGCATTTAAAAGCTGGGTAGATAACAAAAACATGACTAAGATGGATTTTTAAGATAGCTTATCAATATACCCAGAAGTTGAAAATCTTAATCATGTTTTTGCAACGCCAAAAGGTAAACAAATGAAATGAATAGTTTCTATAAGTTGCCATTATGCGTTACCTGTATTTACAGTAGATTTCTCCGCCTCAGTGCTATCAGTGGACAATAGAGCCAGCTTCTCATCTATTGACGTTTCACTTACTATTAAACAAAATAAACCGAAAAATAAAGTTTAAGGCTTATTGGCACAAGAAACCAAACAGCAAAAAACACAATTATTTTGATCGATTTGACTGAAATATTTTTGTTAAGAACAAATGACAAAATCAGTTCACGCTTACTTGCATGTATTTTGTGCGTTAAACGTTTCTATTTCCTGAGAGATTCACATTTGTAAACGCTGTAATTAAATATAATTACTATACAAGCTGTTGAGTTCTCATTCGTGGCTTAGATTGTGATTTTGTCTTAACGTAACAAAACACCTAACAAATAATAGAGGAAGAAATAATAACTTTTCTAAAGAACATGAATCAAGGTAATAGGCTTAAATCAACCCAAATATATGACTTCCTTGTTCAGTGTTTGTCTTTTACTAATTAACTACAAAACGACCTATGTACATTCCTTTCACAATTCAATATTAGCCTGAGATCAACATAATTACGATGGCAACACAATGCGTTGTGTTCTGATGCTCTGAAGTAAGGTGTATCAGAAGGCAGATTTGATGTGAGTTCTTGTTTTGTGCCATGTAGACTTGTTTGTTTGTTGTTAGAGAGGTCTAGGGTGGTTTCCTACACCCATTGGGCCGGTACGTGTCATCAGAGTGAAATAACTTCAAGCACAGACGGCATAAAACCTCAATCAAACAAGCAATATACTTTATGCATTAGAAAAGATCGATAAATGTGAAGTTGGCTCCAGGATCGCTCTACGCTTGGTGTCACTGACCTTCAGAGGTTACTTCCGGTTTATCCAGATTGTCAGATGACGTGGCGGGCTGTGTCTTTGTAGAGCTCAGATCATCCAGGAATGCATCATCCAATGAGTTTTTGACAACTGAATGATACAAGGAAACAGCATTTAACTCAAACGATAAGATTTGATTAAATATATCTTTGTTAATTGTAAGATACCAAGAGAGAGATAAAAAAAAAAAAAAAAAAAAAAAAAAAACAACAACGAAACCACCTCCCTCAAAAAAAATAAAAATAAAAAAAAATGTTAATATCTTCCAAATAATCATATGACAATGGATTACATTATATAGAAAGAAAGATCAAGTATGGCGATTCAAATGTTATTACCTTCGTCTTTTACACATTTTTCTACATCTGTGTTATCAGTGGATAAAAAAGCGGTTTTCTCATCGATAGACGTCTCGCTCACTGACCAAGCAAAAAAACAGATAAAAAAACAAAACCTTATTATAACAGATTTTTCGACCTTCCCAATCAGAAGTCTTTTGATGCCTTGTAGTATTGCTTTTGTATTACACAACACGATATAAACAAAAGTAGGCCTTTTCTTTTTTTAATTTATTTTGAAAGGTTAAATTTAAAAAAAAAAATTATAAGGCTAGGACATGAATTAATGCAGTGCAGCTCAACAGACTTTCCTTAAATTCTATAGCGCGAATCAATTATGCTAATTAACAACTTCAACACAGACGATTTCGTAACAAACTGATATACTTCAAAGAATTAATTATTGAGGTGATTTTCAGACGTGGTAATAAACAAAACAAGCTTGTCGACAATCAAATATATATTATTGTCACCAGAAACAATAGTCCCTTGGAGTAAACTGACCTCCAGAGGTTATTTCCGGTTTATCCAGATCCTCAGCAGATGTAAAGAGCTGTGACTTTGTAGAACTCTTGTCACTCGGGAATGCCTCATCCAACTGGGCTTTAACTGCTGATAAAAGAAGCGGAGATTGATTGATTGTTTATTCACCAAGAATAAAATAACAGGATAATAAAACAATACAATTAGTATAACTTGGCGGGATTAAATCTCTGTGAGGAGCTTGTTATATCCCTTAAGAATGAATATTAAAGAGCAAACAGCTAATCTATGCTTTTTGTAAATACAGAAAACAACCAATATTTAAATTTAGAGCTTTTTACTCGAAGCAATAATATATTATTATGCTGCATTTATTAATAACAAACGACGAGAGAGATAACAAGTTGGGTTCTTATGTAACCAGAGATGTCATCAGACGAATAAGGCAGATTGTGTTAAAACGGAACACCCTTGTAACGGCGTCAGCTTCTTTAAGAATTAAGAATAGTCGGAATTCTGTGATAAGCGCAATTAAATAATCTTTGGTATTTGATTTTACTTTGTTAAATGTAAAAGTTAATTGGGTAGAACACGGTATCTTATTTTGTTTGCAGGTAATTTTGTTTTTAAGATTAAGTTTTCACAATTGAATAACACATTGTATTATTCTACGAGTCCAAGTCTAAAATAAAGAATTACTACTGTATTACTACTTTACGCGATGTTTTGATTCAGTTACTAAGTTTTATGCCTATACGATTTTTTTCACGGATGGTAAACGAAATAGTTGAACCTTTTTGTTACTGAAATCACAATATAGAATATAGAAAATTTGAGAGAGCAGACTCGTCACAAGCAATTATAACAGTTCAAAACAGTTTTGGAAGTTACCTTTTTTGTTGGCGAATTGAATCACAAAAAGTATGGCGTACGGTAGGGTTATAAAAACGATAACGGCGCTGCAGCTGGCGGAGAGATATTCCGAGTAAAACTTCACTCTCTGAAATTCAGAATAGATAAATAAATATTTATTATAAGTATAATACACACCGATGGTGAAAAAAATACAAAGGAAATGTTAGAAGAAAATAAATAAAGCAGATTGATGTATTTTTGTTTAGCATGTGTATACCTACACTTTATATGCTGGCCTATTTACACACTTACACATCCCTTCGCTTCACCATAAATAAAATAATTAAATAAAACAATAAAAAAACCATTAACAAATGAAGAAAAAAAAAAACCCACAGTAATATATGTATATTTTTAACAAACAGACTTACAACCTCCCAGCTCCCCTAAAAAAAAGAAAGCAGAATTAAAAGAATTA
>JAVFBZ010145887.1:0-20325 GCA_032466195.1 Katharina tunicata | reverse complement strand
GTGTGTGTGTGTGTGTGTGTGTGTGTGTGTGTGTGTGTGTGTGTGTGTGTGTGTGTGTGTGTGTGTGTGTGTGTAGAGGGCCTCAGGGTAGATCAGTTTTAAACTGACTGAGTGTATTTTGTACTTCAACCCTCTGTGTTGGACAATTATGTCTTGAGCGAACACTGCCGAACTGTGCTTAACTGAATATACATGTAGACCTACTGTGATCCAGAAAATGCATAGACGTCTTAATACATGGTGGGCTATGTTATCGTACTGTTTCCCTTAGATACATATTCGCAAACTGGGTCACCCGTTCTTGTAAAAAATAAGTATTGTTCCGTTTTCTGTCTCGTTTAAGGCATTGGCAGTTTCGAGTTGTAAGTAAAACAAATAAATTGTGCCTGCATGACGTCTATCAAAGTTTTCAAAATGGCACCCGGAGAACACCGGTGCGAAATACAATGGACGTAAGCACCTTAATTGTGCTCGTTTATTATTTGTATAACACTTACCTACTGCTTAATATATATTCATTATTCGTTTAGAGTGACTTAAAGTAACTTTAACACTCAAAATTACGGTTTTACAACAAATTCTGATTGCCTTGATTTTAACCAACTTTGAAGTTTGTGCATAAACTAAAACAATTACTTTAAAATGAAAATTATTAAGTTGGTTCAATGCTAGTACTAGCCAGGAGAAATCATGCAATAATTCGAATTCAGCGTAAGGAAGGCCGGCCATTTTTCCACGTATGCCTCACGTAAAGCTTTTGATCTCGCCGGGTTCATGACCTTATATGGAATGAGCTAAAATTTTAAATAATGGATGGGGGTGGCCCAAGTAACGTTTGACTTGGTTTTCGTCAGTATATCTTAGGGTGGCTCAGTTACGACAGCTTATTAACACATCGACATTATAATATTCTGACAGAAAATTCAGTTTTTAGTTTTTAATTATTATAAAACTCTCCTTCAACCTACAAATTCTCTAACTTGTACTTCTTGAGAAAAATATCAATTTTTCATGAGATTCTTTGACAGTGCAAAATTGAGTGCGTTTGTACTTTAAATTACCGATTGTGCTTTATTCGACAAATGAAGGCTGAAAATGTTATTGTTTGTTGTAATAGCGGCTATGCTGTAGAACCATAACGTTATATAATTAAATACCAGTGTGACATGATGTAGCATAATTCCTGAATGCATTGCATATCACGTGAGTAAACATGGTACGAGTCAAATGTGTATACTAAGGACAACAATAAGAGTCGCACAGTCGATTGCAGCCTAAGTTCCTGAGTGTAATCTCACACCACCAACCAGATAAATGAGATTGACGCTCTGCCAAGCATAGTTACAAAAGTATCTCCTGTATTGGTATTTAATATTTTTTAATATTCATCGGACGGAGAATGGCCGTGGGTCAGCTTGGTCGCTTCTCAGCTTTCTCATCAATGCAAAAATGGCCCATAATGTCAATTCCTCTAATATTTGCGCCAAATAAAATTAGCGAAATGACAAGCAAATGAAGTGACCATACCCTGGAAGTAAAAACTCCGCTAAATATATGTAAGATTTAATAACTTTTTTAGTCAAAACAACATCTTTCAAAACGGATTGCTGCCAGATTGACTCTTACGTTAGGGTATACCTACAACAGCAACAGCGACTATACGAAAACTGAAATATTTCCTTAATTAACTGATTTGTTGAAATATTCTGGGCTCTTATTGAAAACGACGTTAATCTTGGCGAACCATAGATGTTTATTTTCTTGCAAGGGTCGTATTTTTTTTCTTAAAATCCACCGAAATGGATTCCATTCGTTGGGGCGAAAATTTGCTCAAACTGTTCCCATGCCCTGTCACTCGCCATCCAACAAGTATCAGAAATGATTCCATATAAATAGGATATAGAGACTTCTGTCACTATGCCTAACATATCTGAGAGTAAGGACAGTTCTCGTCATTTCTTATGAAAACACGTATCAATTTGTTTCTTTAGATTTCTAAAGATCGATTTGCAATGAAAACCCATTTTACCCATTTTACCCATTTCGAGTACGTTAAAAATTACTAAAACAGTATTGCCATACCGATAATTAATTCTTCTTTTCTATCTATTTTCGTTTGCCACAAAACAGGGCTATGGAAGTCGGCGGCTGTTCATCCATTATCTGTGGATCAGGTGGGAGAGCTGACGGAGAAACTCAACCTGCGATGTTCAGACGATCAAATACAAGGCTTCTCCGGTAATATTTTTTCCAGTAAAATAGTTAAGCTTCTCATCCATTCTCGTAAAGTAGTGAAATATGAACGGTATTTTTAAATAAATTAAATAAATTATGTTTATTACAATATGAAGGAATTTTTTTCTGGATGGATTTGTCAAAAGAAAATAATATTTTGAGTCTTTGGTGGATTACTTGCGCTGATATATGTGGGAGGAAATACTTAAAGTCATACGGTCAGAGTATTTTTTAAACTTAAATACGGTAAGGAAATTATTATTATTTTTTATTAATTTTTTGCCACTGCCTACAGTGGTCCGTTACATTATGTGGTTCTAAAATACAGAAGTAGGTAGATGCGCTGTTAAGCCACAATAGGTACAAAAACTTATCCACCAACGCGTAAAAAAGACCTCGCGCAAAACGAAAGGTCACATGTTTATCTTAAAGATCAAAAACGATTAATTTTCTCGACTTAACAATAAAAAAAGAAAACATGTGGCACTCCGGTTCTTTGTGGTTCACCAAAGGATGTTGGTTGTAATTTAGTTAGTTACTTACTCTAATATCGTATTATCATTTGAGTCCTATACACAACATTTTGAAACATTTTGAGACAGTAACACAATATGATTTTTAATTTTGATATGATGTTAATGCATTCTTTCTTCAGTTAATCAAATAATCATGTTGTAACAGGTCATATAGACAAAATGTTGAAGTCTTATCAGAGGATAAATGAACTAGTGGAGCCAGCACTTCCGGTGAAGTATCCCAGAACCCCCGGTTATCGTCCTACACCGGAAGAGAACAGTTTGAACGCATGGTAAAACAAGAAAATACTTATAGTTATACCACAACCTAAAGGGGTGCGCTCCATTGCTCATTTTGTTGAGCGTTTTATTGCTGAATCCCCTCAGAATACCAGCTTTAGGTTTGAATCCCTCTGTCGACCTTAGTTATATACGGAAGTTTTACAGTAGCTGCGCGTTTCGCGATATGGTATTTTTATGTTTCTTCCTCGTTTGTTGAGATCAGAAACCTTCAAGTCAAATTTCCCATATAAGTGAAAAATCCTTAAGTACGACGTTTAACATCAATCAAATAAATATTGAAAGAAACTAGTATAGCCTCAAACAAGATCATAATCTGGTTTCTTTGAAATCAAAAAAATATGTCAAACAGTTTAGATGACCATGTGCCATTCATATGTCGAGGAATAGTTGGTACCTTAAATTTATTTCGCTTGCTTATTATAGTATTAATTTTTCTTTTGTGTGGTAAAGTTGGAGCATGTTTGAAAACGGTTTATTTTTCTTAGGTATTACAAATGTGAAATAAAAGGAGCCGCGACAGGTAAACTGGCAGGCAAAAGAATAGCCATTAAGGACAGTCAGGCGGTAGCAGGTGTACCTATGATGAACGGGTCTAAAATACTGGAGGGTTACGTGCCGGAGTTCGACGCCACCGTTGTCACCAGGATTCTTGATGCAGGTACATGCATGTGACACGCCGCTTACAGGTGTACTCCCTCCCCCCCCCCCGCCCGGGACAAACTGACAGACAAACAAAAACAAACCATAATGTGTCGACCTTTTTGACATAGTTGTAGCAAAACATATTGAAGGGGCTTCCAAATGTAATTCGAACTATGTTTGCCTTTTCATTGTTTTGACGGCCATAAAACATGTCATTATAAAAAAATCGTCAAGTCACGAATCACATTTGACTCTCAGACAGAAAATTCGAACCGAGAATTGGACTTCAATTAAACATTTGATGGTACATATACAACCATACTATTTAATAAAGAGTCTAGATGTCAGCAGAAATATATACAAAGGTTCATCAGAGGTTGGGAGGAAGAAATCTGGTGCTCTCTGAGCTGAGGTCCATCAGGAAGCCGATTTGTTGTGGTGCCCTGTTCTTTGTCCAGCAAATTGATGGCGGTGATGCTGGGTGGTTTCTTTCACTAACTGGACTCGTGCATTGTCATGTGAATATCATAACCTTAAGGTAGCCGTAAAATCCCAATCAAGCAAACAAACAAACAAAACCAAAAAAAATCCCCAGTGGCTTATTTGACTCGGTGAAGAGCTATTCCCGTGGTTAGATTTGTATTTAGGACTTCAGGAAATTCCGCCAAATCAGCAACCTTTTCATTAATTCGAGATATTTTAATACAAATATCGACCAATCACAGCACAGTAAACAGAGGGGATTCCCCTGAAGTCATTCCTACAAATCGAACCGTTCGAATGCATCATAATCCATGTACCGGCAGAAGGTTATGGATTTTCGGACTTTTCCCCATTTAAAATCAGTTTTATGCCTACATTTATGGGGGTTTTTCTCTCGCTTCTTGTAAGGTGGTATTATAGTTGGAAAAGCTGCCTGTGACGATCTGTGTTTGAGTGGTGGGGGATACAACAGCAGCACCGGGCCAATTCTCAATCCGATAAACAAAGACCATTCGCCAGGAGGATCGAGCTCAGGCAGCGCTGTCTTGGTAAGGTTAATTAAATTCTATCATAGCCTTAATTAGTAACGATTATTGCTAGACATTCTTTAGAGTGCTTCTTTAAATGAACGTGGTGCAATTATAATTACTTTTCACCTGGGTGAAAACATTATCGCCTGGTTGTAAAGTCTTTTAACCTGGGCTGACACGTTACTACCCAACTGGACAGCATTATCACCTGGGTGAAAATATGACGAAATAATCATCACATGGGTGATAATATTTCGTCAAGGTGTTAAAGCCTGATAAAAATAGATTTCACCCAGGTAGCAATATTATCACACAGGTCATAAGGATAAAACAAAACGTTTAAAAACGTGAATATGGGCCACCGTATATTTGGGCCACGGTTTTGTATGGAAGTCTGAATAACGGGACTGTTGGAAGAAGGTTTATCTGCCAATATCGTGAACTGGTTTACCCTCTTTCTCGCATCGTAACATCGTTACATATTGTTTTTCAAATGTTTACTTGTGGAGGAGAATGTTATATATCCTGCTAAATTTTCTTGCTACTCCGTAAATTTGTTCTTCGCCTTGGAAAATCCTCTCCATATTAAAATTGAAACCGTTTTAACCAATGCAGATCAAAGGGTAATTCTGAATATAATTGATGTCGTTCATTATACAATCCTAGTTACTTTTGCTTTGAAATCCATTCGGTTGCACAGTTGATTAATTATTCCCAGGTTGCTTCGGGTGAGATAGACATGGCCACGGGAGGAGACCAGGGTGGATCTATTAGGATACCATCTTGTTGGTGCGGTATTGTGGGCCACAAACCTACATTTGGTCTGGTCCCCTACACTGGATGTATGTCGCTGGACATGTCCATAGACCACTGCGGGCCCATTGCAACCACTGTTAGAGACTGCGCGCTTATGCTCGAGGTTTGTAGTTATTTTCATAGATGAGTCAAACGCTCATCCCCATGTCTATGAGTTAGCAAAACAAATAAGTGTGGTTGACGAGATAGCGGGAAGGTTTTCAGGGTGTGTTTTCGCGTTTTTCCACCACAAAACGCGTATTTTTTTAGCGTGATTTTTTAGAGTGATGTTAAATACAAGTCAAACCAAAACAACCAGAATAGCGTGACATAGATTAATTTGTTGTTCTGATTAGTGAAATGTTTTGAACCACACTAACAGAAAACACTAGAAATTCTCAAACGGCCTTTGACGTACGGATGTTTATGAGCAATGCTAGAGTTATGAACGACTTAAGTTCCTGTTGAAGCGATTCGCTGAACCAAAGTTGTATGTAAGAGACAAGATAGACATGAGAAGGTAAAACGTCAAATATCGATAATTTAAAGGCATTTTGGCAACTGCTATTGGTTAACATCTGGTACATGAGCATTTCGGCTTTCACGGAAAATATTGCTTTAAAAATCTGGCATAAAATCAGCGTTAAAAATGCTCTCTGTCTAAGACCACGTTGTGCAAAGGAAACAAACTCTTCAGTCCAAGTCGTGTCCATTTTCTGTGCAAGCAACATTTACAATTTGCGGGAACCCGCATACATAACGTTTTGTTATCTGTCACATTTTTGTTATCTATCACATTGCAGTAAAACACTAAAATAACTGCACCAATTGAATTACTTTCGTCATGAATTTTAAATATATTAGTCTCATGTGCCATTGTAGTCTCTGAGATAAGGGACTTGTATTAGGGACCCGATTTGTTCTGATATCCTGTTTGTTCGTCCTGTAAGTGTTGCCAGTGTCCTTTAGGGCGGGTTCTTTCGTCCAATAGGCTGGCACGCCGTCATATGACTGAAATAGCATAAAGTACGACGTTAAACACGAACCAATCTAACAAACATGGTTAATGAATGAATGAAATGTTGAAATTCGCCTGGAAGTCTCACTTTGTTTACTAGGAATCCGTCCACTATTTACACTGCAGGTGATGGCCGGCTATGACGATGGAAGGGACCCGAGACAACCCAAAAACATTGTGGTTCCTGAATATAGCAAACTGGTTGGTCTGTGTGTTACTTTCTGTTAGGCCTACTAGTCCAGAAAAACTCAACCGCAAAGTAATCTCTGTAATTGATAAAATATACAACTGCGTGTGTAGCATTAAGTTGTATCTACCTTCCACACAGTATAACGCTTATAATACTAGTTATTCAGATTTGTGAAGAGCAACACAATATATGAACAAAAGTTTGTTACTCTACTTGCCTTCAGTGGGTTTTTTTTTTTTCTTTTTTTTTTTTTCACGGCAAACACTTTGGCCAATATTTCTTTTGATATACTTTATCAAACAATCCTAAATACACCAGTTCCCAACTATACCCGTCTGTCTTAGCATGTATACTTAACTTTACTCAGAACAAATCTAAGATTCTAAATTTGTATATTAAAACTGTTTAACCCACAGGAATAAACTGAGTTAAACAACTTTCATTATTTTCACTCTTAGATCAAAGTTAAAATCTCTGTCCTGCTACTTTGATTTGGTCTGGCACATCCACCTCCATTGTTGATTTTTATTTATCCATATATGTTTGTATATTCTTGTTTTCTTTTTATTAAATTGTACAATCAGTTTTTTTCTCTCTCTCAAATACATACCCTTTTCCGCCATATAATCCTTAATTATATATTTATGGGATTAAATTAAACCGTAGGGGTTTCTATTCCCGCCAAGTCTATTGTCATATATTCTCTTTTCTAATCGTTAATAAAAACGTTTGATTATTTGTGTGTTTTGTGGCCGTCAGAATATTTGTGTGTCAATAGGTCATCTCTTTCATATGTGATGAGACTGAGCTCTATTTAAAAAAAATAATAATAACTGCTTTAACGCTTTTTAGCCCCCACCCACCCATTAAAATTCGCATACACCTTTGACTTATTTAGCATACTTTCTCCTTGTAGCTGAACAATGACTTAAAGGGAAAACGTGTGGCTCTGATAAAGGAAGGGTTTGAGAATTGTGAACCTGACGTTGTGGAAATGGTCAAAGAAGCCGCTCGTTCTCTTGAAAGGAAAGGGGCAGTGGTAGAGGAAGTCAGTCTACCCGTTCACAAAGATGGTAATAACATTATGGAATCCAAGATAGAATAATACGTGTGTTTTTTTTACTACATATATAGCCACGGTTACACGGCAAACAATTGTGGGTCTGAGCCGCATCTGATCCGGATCAGATTTATGCATTTAAACTGGCACAAAAGAGTGGAATAAATCGGATCCAGATCAGTCCGCCTTATTTGACCCACCAAATTTGCTGGGTAGAAAGTAATCCGCGACAGGCGGCGTTCTTAGAATGCCGTGACGTTTTCCTTTGTGTCGCCGCTCGCTCGAGCTAACTTGCAGTGTGCCAACATTCCCGCCACGCTTGCCTGTGGGGCTGCCAAAGTGCCGTGTAACTGTAAACCGTCCTTAATTGGTGAACTAAAATAAACCGGCTCTGATCAGTTTAGTTTCGTTTCCCGTGCACCCACGGCATACGTTACCATGTTGACCATCTATAAAATAGGTTTGCCTGAGTCGGTTCTGATCCGAATCATATAACCAGGGAGACTACTTAAAAGGGAATCAGTTGCGTTTTGATTGGAGAGTGAAGAGTGGTCATTCTCGACAAACCTCGCCACATTTACCAGCGATTCTAACAAACAGTTTGTTACAAAAACATGACGACTGAGATGGATTTTCAACTTCTGGGTATTTTCAACTTCTGAGGAAAATCCATCTCAGTCGTCATGTTTTTGTAATGTACCCAACTTCTAAATGCCGCTTAAACAAAAGCTGTGTTGGATTTTATCGATTTGAATTTCTCAAACATATCAGTAAATGTTTCTTCAAATTGCTCAAATCGGGAGCGGATGATTGTGTAGAGGTCTGAAGCAACGGAGTTAATGGATCAAATCATGTAGGTAACTCACCGAAATCAACTCAATTTTCCTTGTGTTGTGTGTTGACAGGTATTCACATCTGGACAGGTGTGGTGGTGGAAGGATGTTACACGACACTCAGAGATAACGGTTCGTGTCTACAGCTTCTCATTTAAACTTTTTTTTAACAAAAACATAACTTTGATTGATTCTCAACTTCCGGTTATATTGATATTTCGTGTAAGCTTACCAATACCTAGAATTTGAAAATCCAAGTTTTATTTTAGTTACTTTTCCAGCTTTTAAATGCCGCTTAAACAAGCTAAGCTTCGTTTACAGGTGAGCGTAGAGAATAACTCATCCTGCTTCGCAATAGTACATTACAATAATAATAAAATGGTGCAGACGGTAGTGAAGTGCATATACAAGTGGCGTATTTTTGGCCGAGGAAAGTATGACGGCTGTGCCACCAATGTAACAAATGATGGTTAATGTCATAACTGTATTAGTACACATAACTATTAATCTAAAACGACCTGTTTGTTAAATGAAGATACGACACAATTCGCTTATTTTAATATTTGTAAACTTGGTCACATTACTGTCTCCGAATAGCAACACGGTTTGTGATCGTAGAATTGTATCCAGACAAATTGCATCGAGCATGTCTTGTCGATGTGCCAAATAGTTTGGAAACTCAAGAACATATGCTCACCTGTTTCATTTGGTGCACCACATGAACACGTTGAAGATATATTTAAGTGGTTTTTCATAACATCGTCAATCAGCGAGCTGCAGCCATTTCTCCACCGACACAAATATATATTTCCTGGTCTTGTTTCAAACATAGTGCCTTGGTAAAGGAGTGAATGTTTTCAAATATAGCTTTTTTTTGGCTAATGCATGAGTAATACTTATCCACTTGATATCCACTCACTTAATTTCCTTACATAACTGTTCGTGTTAAATGCAACGAAGAAATCAAAAACGCATTTTTGAGGGAGTTTTATCAACTTGGAGGATGGATTTTTTGTAAAGGCAATAACGCAACAATTGCACAGTGTTATACGTCATAAGAACTATTATAGTTGCCATAGAACTTATTTGCATTGTTTTCTTTTAACTTGGCCGTGACACAAGTCGTTTGTCGAAACAGGCGCAACCCCACTACCGCATAGTAAAGTTCAAACATGCGTGAATTTTGTTTAAGTTTAGGTTTCACAAATCAGGCAGTACAATGTTCAGAAGTCCACAGCGACTGTATGGCGTAAAGTTACAAGAAACCACCAGACTGTCAAGAATGTGTGTTTGTTTGATCGGGGAGTTTACAAAGTACTTACGGTAATTTCACTTATATGGCGGCTTGCCAGCCAAATGGGGGAAGGAAGCCACCTTAAACGACACTGGCAACCCCAAAAGATCTCTATGTACATTAAAAGGAAGAAAAACAGTATACCACAACAAATCGATTTCCGTTTCTAATGGCCTGCTCAGCCATATACAAAAACTTTAAAGTATTCTTAATTGTCCAGTTGATTTTACCCATTGATATTTTCAGGGCACTCCCCGGGCTGGAAAGGTCAGTACCTTACCTCTGCCTTGGACAAATTTGCTCAGGGAACCCAGACCCGTTTCTTGGACTATTCAGAAGCAATTATCCCCTTCATTATTCTGGGACGCTATTTAAACGAATCCTATCATGGCCGATTCTATGCGAAGTCCCAGAATTTGGTACAGTACCTCACGCAAGAGTACGACCAGCTGTTACAAAATTATGACGTCATGATTATGCCAACTCTGCCGTATAAGGCTCGTAAACTTCCGAAGCAGGACAGTACAGTGGAAGGTAAGTACCAAAGGTGTCTTATCTATAATAAGTACTGGCTTGCTTGGCTTAGATTGTACTAGTCGATAAGAGTGTTCTATTATTACGAAAAGTCTGACCTGCAATGTCTCAAATGAAATTCGGCTTTTCTAAAGTCACCATTGATGTTTATTTTTGTTATAGTGAAAATCACAACTTTGACCTATCTCAGAGGTGTATCAACATCGAATCCTAGTCACATATGTAACTTTTTGCATTACACAAGATTTTAATAAAACATGATGAAATTCTTTAATATTTGCTAGTATATGATCAAATTGTTATCTATTGCAGAAAGACTTCATACTGCTTTCGGTGTGATCCAAAATACTGCTCCGTTTGATGCTAGTGGTCACCCGTCCTTATCCATCAGTGTGGGGAAATCAGAGGGACTAGCGGTCGGAATGATGATCACCGGTCGTCATTTCGATGATGCCACAGTTCTTCAAGTTGCTCATGCGTACGAGTGTCTGCGAGATCAAGTGTGATTGCTTTGGTCAATTTTCTTTCTTATGCATCGATACTGGAATTCAACCAAGACTTGAAACAGCTTTTGTTTATTCATGGCGGGAGGCTGGGCTCTCTGAAAAAAGGGTCATCAGGAAGCCGCTTTGTTGTGGCCGTCTTCTTGTTCGTCCTGTAACTGTATTGTGCATGGTGTCTTGTGTTTGCGAGAGTGGTTCAGGGTTGATTCATTCACCCCGCCGTCACATGCGTGAAATTACCGTAAGTACGGGATAGAGCCTTAATCAAACACACAAACCGTAAGTATGCAATGACCAAAACGTCAACATATCCTGTATCATGCCCGGCATTTATCTGTATTCTTTGCAAATCGCATTACACCACCATAATAACGAAGCACGTTTATGTAAATCAGCATTCTAAGTAAATCAATCTATATTTTTACACTCAAGTTAATCGTGTTTTTGTTTCTGTTAAATTCGGCAAACTTTGAAAAACAATAATTCTATACTTTGCAAATTGCTTTGCCGGGGGGTGTCACATCCTAAAGCAATAGATGTCAACCGATAATGACGACTACAGATCAATTGTTTATCACCATATACTTAGTGTCAGACTCGTACCTTTGTTGTGCATGATGAGATTTTTAAATCATTTGTTACACGTGATCGCCTGATGAGTACGATTTGACCACGGTCACCTGGCTTGTATGTACTGCATAGTTAATAAAAAATGTTATCAAACAATGTACCATTTTGCGTGTTTATTATGTTTGCGACAGACACACAATCGAAATACGGGGATTTTGACAACCGGAAATATATTTGACCGTTTTCAAGTCACTTTGGTCGATTTACAGGGGAATTAGTATAAAATGGGATTTTTTGTGCAACAAGATCGGGAAATGTTTGGTCAATTTTATGCAGTTTGAATACTTGAAATGTGGACGTTGTAAAGACGATGTTGTGAGGAACATGTATGCAACCGTTTATTTGGAAATTAACCAGTTTTCCGCCGTATTGAGTAGAGACGATTAAGAAGTGGAGAATCCGTCGTCATATAAATGAAATACCTTTAAGTACGACGTTAAACACCAATCAAACAAACAAAGAAACATCGTCTTCACGTTCAAATCCATGTGACGTATATAATCTTTGGTTAAGTGGGATAACAGGGTTTCTACTCCGGGCTTAACTCTATTTCACTTAAATGACGAAGTGGAGAATCCGTCGTCATATAAATGAAATACCTCTAACTACGACGTTAAACACCAATCAAACAAACAAACAAACAAAAATCGTCTTCACGTTCAAATCCGTGTGACGTATATACTCTTTGGTTGAGTGGGATAAAAGTTAATATTGATTAATTGGTTTCTACGCCAAACTTAACTCTATTTAACTTATATGACGAAGTCACTTCCAGTGTTAGCTATGTTGGAAAAAAAATGTTCCTTCAGTGCTAAGTTCGACAGAATAAATGTAAGCTTGTAACATACTGCACTAAGAAAGAGAGTTAAAAAGTTAATAGGCGTATTCAGGAAACTACAACTACATTTATCATAATACGCACGCTGTTGGTACGCACTGTTAAGCATTCTAGTTCAACATCGTCTATCTCCGCTATCTTCCGTCCCCTCCGATTATCGGCTTAAGTGTAATGACAGGCCATTATTTAGGCCAGTAGTGGTAAATTTACCGCTGCAGGCAATACTTGTATTTCATGTAGATAAACGTATCCCATAGTACTTCATGTGCAATCGGCGGCAATAAAAATCGACATACAGCAGGTAACAGAAAAGTAAATGAAGAAATAAAACTATTTTGCATAACATTAGGTTAAATAGCCAATGCAACAAGAGAATCAAGTCGCGTGAAAGAGTTTAAATTTGTCCATAGGTCGATTAATAAGGTCAAGCTTTTGCAGCCTCGCTATGTCGCTCACGGCTATATTCAAAATGCTTAGTCATTACATACAAGGTCCGTCACCGAAGTGAATCAATTGACCGTTTTATACAAAAGCACTGTAAAGGCTTGCCGTCAGAGTTCTCCACATGCTAAAATAGACTCGTACCTTTCTCGAGATTGGGAACAATACCAGCACTTAGTATTTACTAGTCCTAGAATCTGGACTCACCATCATACCAGAAGGTGAGTCCTAGAGTCGTCCTCCTGAAAAGTATTTATTATGAGCGAAGCCGACTGGCTTCGCCAACTTTAGATCTTTTAAATAGCAAGAAAATAAAACATACACGTAATTTTTAAGACTTATCTGACACAATCAATCTATTACGCTTGGAAAGCGACATTAGTATGTCCAAAATATTCCATGCTGTTGCTGTACGAGGGCCGTTTATTGACCCACTACAACCGACTAACTTTGGAAAATGTCATCTTGTCGACGGAATTCGCGCCAAAATCAAGCCGTGGGCGTGTCTTGACCCCACTCTGTGGGTGGTCTAATCTTTCTCCTTGGCTGTCACACTGTTCAACATAGTATCTCTATGAACCGCGAGCAAATGCAAGGTGTTTGTCAATCAGTCTGACGTCACCAAGGAAGGGGGGCCATATGGCGGTTAAGGCGGGTCATAGCTAGGGTCACATGATAACAAATTATATTAAAAATGGCGGCGGAGTTTCGAAGCTAAACGATTTCTACGACCAGAACACCAGAGCTCTTACTATAGGTATGAGCTCCGAATTCCATGAGCTAAGTATTTACAAGCCATCTTTATTGTTGTCGTGGTATTGTTTCCGCAAAAAAGTGCGCAGGAGAATGTATCGTCTAAATTTTACTACTGGTCGACTGATTTAAAATTAAATTAAGAGAAAAAAAATATCACAGGGGCCGATTCAGTAAAAGGTAAAATCAAATAAATGGGAGGCAGTTCCACTTAATCAGCTATAAACCTACACGCAAACTACATGCAGCACTATTTGTGTTAAGCGCAAAACAAGATGGCCAGTCAGTGCCGGAATGATTTGAAACTCTTTTTTCGAATGAGTACTCCATAGTAAGTCACCAGTGTTCAGGACAGTACTTTATCAGAATTGACGCCTTTGTCACGACCAGAAAAAGTATAAGGAAACAATGTCAGGAAGAAGACGCAAAAACACAACTGATGTTTTTCTCATATATTATCCGTATATTAAGGTAGGCAAGTTTTATATGACATGACCCATTTCTCCAAACTGAGAACATAGAATACCGTAGTATGTTCTGGTAAATATCCACACATAACTTCAAATTTAGACGTAAAATACATTTTGTAGAAATGTAATAAATGATTAGAATATAGATGTATACTTATAACAAAAACTCTACATAACCGAGATAAATCATCATAGTCAGAAAAAATTGGAAGAAGAATTACAAAGCAACTTATAAAACAGCAAATTGAGGTAAAATGTTACATATCTTCGCTTCTTTCAAATTAAATTTGTACAATCGTACAGGAATATAACAATTGCAAATACCGCAGAAATCCTTGTTATTTAACGGTTTGAAAAGGCTTAATACTGTCTTTTCCTTAAACCCATTATGTCATTTGTCATCTCGAACAGTTACTTACTTACTTGCATAGCCTCTGCTTGATAACGGTCTTAGGATCTAGACCGAAACGTAGCGTGCTAATAAACCTAGAAGTTGCAATCCATAACACTGTGTCTGTGTTCTATACCTACCAGCTTCTAAATGCCACCCAAAGAAGTAATACTTAGTAAATTATTTTCTATTGAAAAAAATATATGTTAAAATAATTTATATTCCAGTATAAAATTTTCATTTATGAAAACGTCAGAAAAGTAGTGTCTATGTAATTAAAATGAGGTTTGAAATTTGGCAAAGTTTCTCTTAACTTTAACTCTTAATTTTAGGAAATGCTTAAGTAGCTGTATGAATATGGGTCCTACTCAATACTTAAATGTAAATGAAACCACTTACACCCGCACAGCCATCAAATGAGTGGGTTCTGGAAACCAGGTGTCAATTCAGACCCGTCTCCATCCAACAATATAATACTGGCATCGCGGGTAAATAAAAGACCCTAACGTCGGACATACACCATATCAGTAGAAAAACGAAAGTGAGCTTTACACAAATAAACGATTATCTTTCTTCATAATTTATAATGAAATAATACCAGGCACGAATTATCTTTTTTTATAAAACTGTTACTAAATAGGTATAATATAGCCAACCCACAAACTAAAAATTAATATTGATAAACCAACACTACTTGTAAAATTCTGTGTAAAGTAGGCCTACATAGAAGTCTGTGAAATTGACAAGTCAACGATATGTATACGCCATTTGAAGCCTAGGATTTAACAAAACAAGATACGACACAAACTATTGCATGACATTTTGACGTCACGTTAAGATCCCGTCCTAAACAGATCCTACCATGGTTTAATGTCGAGCGACATTTTGTGATAGGGGTCCCTGCAGAAATGTAAATTATCACTAAGTCGATTTATTATTCGATTTACTCTTAAATGAATAATGTAGTAATGTTGAACGTTAAGTAATGCAAATAGAAGGAGAGATAGAAAACTCTGCTATTTTATGACTTGTCCCTTAGTTTTTCGTAAGCATGAGCGACTTGGAGAACACTAGCGTCATCAAACATCCGGCCCGTTATCATCATGCCAACCGGAAGTCCATCAGAAAAGCCTGCGTTGATGGAAAGTGATGGATGACCAGTCACGTCAAATGGGGCCGTGTTGAGGATATGGTCTAGGGCAGCTGACAATCGCTCTGGAAAAGGAAAACTTAAATATTGCATGTTTCTGTATGGATACCTTATACCACAATACCAAAGTTATATAGCTGGAGAAGCCGACATAGGCATATAGATTGTACCGCTTTACCAGAATGACAAAACGTGTACTTTGATCGACAGTAATGTTATTGTTAAATGACGAAGACCATACATGTAGAGTATTTCATTTTATGCACAAGTAAAACTTATGACTTATATTTATAAAATTTTGTTCCATAATTTCATTTTTTATTGAAATGTTAAATCGGAAAAGAGTTATTTATTTCACAGACAGGTCATTAAATAAATATAACAATTGCAGAGTGATCATTATATTGTGTGTTTTGACAAAGACAAAGGACGTAGCATTAACTTCTGTACACTCTGTGGTTCGGATTTGAGATGCTTCTAGACCCAGGGTATCATTCTCACCTTTCACGGTGGTATCCTCCCTCGGAATTTTCCGTGCTGTGTACGGGATTGTTGGCATGATGATGACGTCATAATCAGCGAGCACCTTGTCGTACTGTTCCGTAAGGTATTTGGAGAGATTTTGAGCCTTGGCATAAAATCGGCCGTGGTAACAAGTCCTCATGTACTCACCCAGTACCATTAACATGCGGACAGGTTCGGAGAAATCGAGAGAACGAGTGGCGTAGCCCTGACTGAGCTTGTCCATCAGAGAGACAGAGTAGTGTCCCTTCCATCCGACTGTATGACCTGTTTAAGATCAGACATAGTTAATACGTGTTAGGTAAGGTACGTACAAATTAAACAGGCTATGTTTTCACGCAACTATGTGTGAGTGTGTGTGTCGGGCTTCTAATTAAGTGTTGTATCGGAATTTTAGAGAAAAAAGAAGTATAAATATTTATGTGAAATTTGCACTTATGTCCGTGAACCTACTGCATGACCATAAGAGGCTGGAAAACACAAAACTATTTAAATATTTATCGTCCTTAAACCAGGACATTTGAACGTTCAAAAGGAACTTACACTTTCGACAAGATGATTTCGAAATAGTTGAGAACCCGTGACGGATTATAGATCCGACAGATTACGTTAAGTAATTATCTCTCCGTTAAAATGATTTTACATCTGAATCATATCAAACAAATATCTTAAATTATGAGACCGGTCAAGTAAACAATAGGACAGAGAACAAGAAACAGAATTACACGACTTGAAACAATTCGACATAATGCATACCGCCGTCCTTAATCATTGTTTGGTGTGTTCCCTCAAAGGCAATCACCGTCCATATATGAATACCTACAAATAGAAATATAGCTTTTAAGACCGCTGCGGCTTTATGGATGTTATAAAGTTAGATTTAATGGAGAATCTATCAAAAGTTTGCACAACTGACTAGCCTGCCCTTTGTTTTATTTGGCCATTGTATAAAGGGTCATGGTTCGGTGGCAAAACAGACAGTGACGATGTACGGTTTGTTCGAAAAACAGTTTTCAGTCTTGTGGCGTAATAAAGGTTTATTTTATGATCGTAATGCGCTGGATGAATGTCCTCGAGCTGAATTCTCTATATTTAAAGACACTTGTATATTTTTTTTATTATTGTGCTTCTTTCGTTTGCAGAAACTTTGTTTTCGAACCAGATTTCCAAATTTTCAAATATATTTGTATGACGTACCATCGTTATGTGCTGGAAGACTGACCTCCTCTACCGTGGCACCGACCTCTCTCAGTTTCTGAGCCGATGACGTCACGATGTTCCTCACATCCTCTGATGAGATGTCAAAACCTTCTTTAAGAAGAGCAACTCGTTTCCCAGCTAGGTTTTCTGTTAACTATAAAATAAATTTATCTCAACGTCCATAATCTCATTGACACACAAATGTTCAAGCGTCCCATTGTATTATCGATCCCCTATTTTATTAACTCCTTTTGGAGGTTCTTGTATTTCGTAGACTCCGTCAAAAAGTTCATTTATTTTCCGACAAATTACATCTTTTTGAGTCCTTAATGAGATGAGGTAAAAGGGTTCATAAATTTGTCATGGAATACCAGACTACGGAAAACAATGCCATGGAAATTCCATTCACTGCAAGAGCTGAATAACAACTGATTATGACTGAAACTGAAAATAATGCATCATTAACCTTTACAAAGAACTGCAATGAAGCAGATATCAAAAGTATTAGTTTTGTATTTTGTCAAACCCTATACATAAACACACTGTATAGTTTTCAGTAAATCCACCTTTGAATAAATTATTTGTATCTGGTTATTTAAAACGACTCCCCCACGTAATTGCCTGGAAAGTGCTCCTTGAGCTGATGGATTAGGATGACGCCGATTTTAGTCTTGGTTGAAAGATGCTTTAAGGGTTAAAACTGATTGATCTCGGTTGAACTTTGAACTTACCAGTTTGGAGTATTCCGGTACGCTGATGTTAACTGGTTGCCTGGGATCACGACCATCATCGTATCCGGCCATCACCTTTAACATAGAGAGTTCATACTCGTAAGATCACTCCTTAGTATGAAACCTAATCACACATTTAACTGACATAGAATTTATAATGAACGACCCCATGTCTCTAAAATCATCGCATATTCTGTTTGATTGCCTGTCTGACTGAGGTTTAACGTAATGTTATTTCCCTCAGATGACGTCGTGCCAGCCAAATCATTGGAGGATACCACCCTTGTATGGCATTTTGTGGATCGGACCGCATACAAAAATGAGAAAAAATCCAAGAGCGAGCTCTGCGATTTGTTTATAAAGACAACAACAGTGATAATGCCACTCTACTTGAAAATGCCAAATTACCAACACTACATGTAAAAAGACAGCGCCTACTGGCATCTGAAGTTTTTTAATCTTTACACAGCCAAGGGCCAGAAATTTTAACTTCCCTTTTAATCTAAAAAAGACTGTTTACTCCTTTAGAAAAGAACATTTGTTTACATTACCAAAATGCAAAACGACCAAATATGGCCTGCGTTCTTTATCATATGCAGCAACAAAAATTTGGAATAATTTTCCAAATTCTTTTAGAAAATGTGAAAATTTTAATACTTTTAAACAAATGATATGATATGATGTGCCTTTATAAAGGCTATAAATGAAAATGAATTTTCTTTCCTTTTTTTTTTTTTTTTAATAATTTGTAATGTTTTATTTTTTCCCAATTTTTTTTTTACTTTATTTCTAAACTCCCTAAAGGGGGAAATATGTACATATACTTCTGTTTGGTTTCACTGTACATAGTAATTTAATTCTGTATGTCATCTGCAAAATTGTTTATTTTTTGTATTAGTTTAAATTTACCTTTTAATTGTTATCCTAAATGTTTTTATAGTCGATGAATTAGCTTTTAAAGCTAGTGTTTATCATTATGCACAAATATCGACTTTAAATAAAGCTTATCTATCTATATATCTACCCTGACGGCGCAGGCAAAATAGAAGACACCAATATATATTGAAAGACGAAAAACAGGGCACCGCAACAAATCGACTCCCTGATGGCCCTAAGCTCAAAGGCAACCAGGGCACATGAGGCTCCAGCCCAACCGCCCGCAAACAGTTTCTGATAACTTATACATGCGAAAAAGACAACGAGATCTCAGTGAAATTTATCAACAAGTTTAACCCATTTGCAAAGAATTCCGCATGAAACATTGGATGTTAAGACGTCTTAATGTGTAAGTACAGTTTTGTTCATGAATCGATTCTAGTTAAAATACTATCGCTTTGACAAGTTTTTCAAGAGATTATTTAAAAAAAAGATTCTTTAACATTATATGAGTTTCCATCATAAACCGGCAATGCAAAGGCGATCTACAAGTGAAATACCATTGAGTACGAAATTAAATACCAATCAAATAAACAAATGAATCTATAATGCTAATGCAGAATTATTAAATATCTTGTAATAAGACTAACTCACCTCAAGCATAAGAGCACAGTCCTTAACCGTTCTGGACATGGGTCCAGTGTGATCCAGTGTATACTCTATGGGCATAATGCCAGTGTACGGAACAAGACCGTAGGTAGGTTTATGCCCAACAACTCCACACCAACAAGCCGGAAGTCGAATAGACCCACCCTGGTCTCCACCTGTCGCGAGGTCTATCTCCCCCAGTGCCAACTGAAATGAATCAGAAGAAAATATGTGAGTTATGATTACGGAAGAGCGACTGCCTTTCCTTTTATGCTCATAAAGTATACACAACAAATTACTTAAATATATTACGATTAATTGATTAATTGATTTGTGTATAACACCGCGCTCAAGGCTGTTTCACCAATATGACGGAGTTGGACTCCAACACTGATCGAACATCCACACTGTCAGTCACGAACATCCACACTGTCAGTCACAACCATAACATGTGAAGTATTGAGCTACTGTATATTGGAAAATAATGTTCCTCAAGTGATATAGCAAAGGCAGCATAACAAGGCTTGGGACATACTATCGTTTGTCCGAGGGCGAATATGTGACGAAAGCAAATATAGAAACTACATGTGACAAAATTGAAATTTATTAAGTTGTTATTTTGTTTTTATTTCTTTTTCTTCTTATTATCACCAGATATAAAAATACATACACTAGTGTCCAAAAGAAACGATACCAACTTGTTTTCAAAATATTTTGTTACGAATTGATTTTTGTAATAT
>JAVFBZ010145876.1:0-16725 GCA_032466195.1 Katharina tunicata | reverse complement strand
CCATTCCACCTGTAGACGTGTTGTGATAACTATAGGGGCCCATTCCACCTGTAGACGTGTTGTGATAACTATAGGGGCCCATTCCACCTGTAGCTTAACGTATTATTTTTTAATTACGATATTATATATTTGAGCACTATTATCCTTGTGAATAAATGACTTTGGTCCGAAAGAGCCCCTGTTCTATAAAGGTGATAGTTTTTTGTTATATTGTAGACACAATCTTTCAAATTTAAAAGTGACTATAGTATCCTTACTACATGTATACAGTATACATAAATGTACACTAATTTACAATACCAATAAATGACAAAAAAATGCTATATAACATACCTGCCTTTTCAACCATATCGATGACTAAGATCACAAATTACATAAATTAAATACACAAATTTCTATATATTTAACAGTTTGATAACCCGTCCGAAAGCGACTTCTCCACATACATTGAATCAAGGCTGTCCCTTTATGTTGATAAATAGTTGGAGGATTAACAATACTGCGCATGCCCATCATCCACACATCCGTGAGCTCGGTAAAACTATTTTGCACTACCCATGTTTCAATAAACCAAGTTATATTACAGTTTAATGTAAACTTTTAACCTGGCTGCAAATGTTTCAAATGTTATAATGTATATCCCAGTAGAGTTCTCATACAAAACAGACATTTTCAAAAAACAATTATACGAAAACCTACTTTTTTTTACAATTCTACATAATTTTAGTCTGTTATAGGAAATATTATGCATTACCATGTAAGCATATCGCGGATCGAAAAGCACATTACTCCTCTATAATGTGTCGAGTGGCCCGGGTTCGATTCTAGGGATAGCTCGAACGTGGCTATTTATTTCATTGGTATAATATAAAAATGGTTTTAAACATATGTATTTAAACATATTTGTTTGGAAGAAATTTTTGTTAAAATTTTAAATCCATTTACTTTGATTATCTGTTGTAATGCACACCAGGCAATAATATGGGCCTCTGTAACTTATACGCTAGAGAATAAGCTCTCTCGGCAAAGCAAGTCTTCCAATCACTAAAGTTTGCAACAATAAAAAAAAGAAGCACATATAGTAATTGTATAGTTGGAGGTCAAGGAACAAGCTTTCACGCTTCACGAGTCATTGACTCAGCCCAAAACGTACATCCCGGAAGATAATTGGAACAAAATATACCGGTAACCAATCAACGACGTCCAAGAGTGTTGTTGATCGTAAGGGGAGTCCCCTTCGGACTTCGTCTCGGTTCAATTGGAAATGATTCTATTCACTATTTCGGAACACTAAATACCAACGTGACTATTCGTTTTTCAACAATATACTAAGCAGTGATATCTGAACAAAATACATAAACACATTATATCTACCTTTATGTTATGTATGAAAAGACTTGGCATAATATATACAGTAGCTGGCGTAAGTCAATTTAGTAGCTCTTGAAAAGAAAAAAAGAAACTGAACCATTTCCTTATGTACTAAATAAAGGCTAGTATCAATATATATATATTGTGGAAGTTCTAATTTATTGTTTATTTAAGACATACACCATATACAAGCGCTACCACTTACTTTTAATAAATACACACAAGCATACAAAAATGAAATATGATTCTGAAGCAGACGGAATTTGTATCAATAAAGTGATTATAAATTGTAACATTATGTGCGTGGGGCATTTATCCAACATATCTTATTGTATTGTACATTACCAATCTTCAAACGTAAAGTTATAATTCGAGGCATACGTCAATATTTTAGTTTGTATAAATCACAGTGACTATATATACATCAAACAGATTCCATAAATTAATCTGATTAGAAAGCGTATCATTTGTAAACAAACTTTAGAACGGGCGTGGTTCAACAATTGTTTTGGATAAAAAAAAAAACAAATCTCAAACCCTTGGCATATACTGATTAGAGGATTGAGATAATGATAGAGTGATAGTTGAAGTTTGGCTCACAGTTAAGGCTTGTTGTTGAAATATGTCTTTGAGATTTGGATAAATATATGAAACTCGCATCATATAGGGTTAGACTGGGGAGGCAGGCCCTATCGGCTAAGAAGGTTGAAAAAGGAAAATGTTCATCAAAATGTGAAAAACATTACGATATACTTATTTTTCGTCGATATAAGTAAAATATATATTATTAAACCTTGATTTTTGAATGCTATTATATTTGACTGTAGCTTCGCGCCACGTGAGTTATCACTTCAACAGCTCACTCCAGAAATAGTAATTTTGGTAATTTAAATTTAAAGATTGAATATAAAGGTGATTCGGACTAGCTTACAATACATTACATAATAATAATAATATTAATATAATATATTTTTATTTTAGACATATGTCAATATAGGTTTACACATTATAAATGCGTGACTATATTTTTGGTGTTTATAGGCTAGTACATGGAGACGTGATGGCTCACACGACATTCTATATTCTGGCCACGTTTCGGAGAATTCTGGACTTAATTTTTCCATGTAATGTTTTACTTGAATACAATATGCCGGGCTGGCGAACTCACATCCAGGAAGTACATGCACGTATCTTCCTTAAATTTCAGGCCCAGCATCATCTATATAAAAGGAGAGTTTCACTGAATGCAGGAAATATTGTTTCAAATACGTGATTTAAACAAAAGAAAATGACCATTTGTTGTTGGAACCTGGCGCCATGCATTTAAACCTCTCTGAACTCTTCCGTCGGGTTAGTGTTCGGATATTTCCGTCCTCTTCCGTATAGAAAGGACATTGTTCCCGGGGATTACTAAAGTCATGTGGAATAAGATGATATACTGCTCAAAATACAAACAAAGAATAACTCTGACCTATAATTGTATTACTTAGTACAAGTCTATAAAGCTTCCTGCGGATCGATTCTGTTACATTGCTGGCTGTATGAGCCAATGTAGATTAACTTTGAAAATATACTGTTAGATATTTTGGGAAATTGAACTGTTCACGAATAAACCAGAAATATCTAACAAAACAAATATCCCCCCCCCCCCCCCCGGAATAAAAATAATCTATAGTATATCTGAGGGGTTTTACATAGTTAAAACACCTACTGACATTGAGATTTTCCCTCGCCTTTCTCAGATATGTACGTGAGTCTGGGCTTTAAGACGCCCCCGCTGTGCACCAAAGCTAAACTTTCATGTAGTGTTTGAAAAAGGTAGATGAAATGAAATATTATGTACTGTGATTTGATTTTAGCTACATTCATAATATAATATAAGATAAATGCTTCGATAGAAAGAAACAGGAATAAACCCCCTACGTTGATTCAAATTGTCTTACCGAAACGCAAAGAAGACTTGAAACATATTTTTAAATTTAAATCTTCGTAATGAAAAAAAAAACTAATTTAGCTAGGACAACATGTGTAAGCATGCAGTGACATATTTGTTACTGCTGGAATGACATTCTAGTGTGGCGATTGTTAACCATTTAAAATTAAATTTGAATATTGCAATGTAAAGAGGGTTAAAGGGTTTTAAAAGAGGAAAAGAGATACTACTATATATTTTTGACCGATTTATCATCATCATGTTCTAGATAAGGTCTCAGAGATACTACTATATATATATAAATTTACACAAAAATATATAAAGCGTTGTTCATGTGATTCTTGGGGTTAAATAACACTGATTTAAGAGTGGTGTTTGATTGGGGTTAAATAACACTGATTTAAGAGTGGTGTTTGATTGGGGTTTAACGTCGTACTTGAGGTTATCTCACTCACTTGACGGTGTGTCAGGCCAATGGGCGAAGGAAAGCAACCTAAACGACACTCGCAACACAGAGGACACCGCGCTATATTTACAGAACGAAAACCAGGACACTTAACTAAATCCGCTTCAGGGCCCCAGGACACCAGTCAACAACTCGCTCGTCGATTTAAGAGGACTCTTCCATATGTTACATTCATGACTTCCTCTTGTGAAATTCAACAAATAAACTCGCAGTAATTCTTCATAAGTCAGACACATTGATTACGGTGAGTAATGCAGGAAACATATATACACATTTAAACCACAAGCTTGATAAAGGCGAGGACAAAAACGTTACACGAACATTCTTTATACCGAAGGTGGCATGTACAACACAACTTATTGAACCTAGCTTCTCATTGTTATTGCTTACCATTCTCCCTTTAGACCTCATTTAGTTCCAGTTACCATTGAAGTTTACATTGTCATGATAACATTTAAATAATGTGCCTTCAGATTAAAAACTGTCAACAAGCGATTCAGGTAATGAATAAGGCATGTGAAGCATATACATGTAGTACGGATAAGGCGTTTTTAAGTTTAAAGAAATTGAAGCAAAATATCATTAATGAGACATGTAAGTTATATTGGCGGAAAAGGAAGTTATAAAAGGTCATGGCATATTATTTAAAGCAAAAGCACATAAAGCATAAAATGTAAGTAAATAGGTCGAAAAAATACTTTGAGATACAATTTTAAGACACGAGATGAAGTTAATATATTAGGTATATTATTTAAGATAACTAAGAAAGCGATTGATAGATTTGTTTGTTTATAATTGGGGTTACGCCGCGCTAATGTTATTTCACTCATACAACTATGCTTCAGTCTAATGGGGGAACCAAAGTGCTCTCGACGTAACTGGCAACAAACATACATTAAAGGGCAACAACAGGACGTACTGTAGGAGGCCACAACATATCAGTTATCTTGTGGTTAATGGCATCATAGCAAGCTCCCGCCAACTACCTGCTACATGTGAATAGATATTAACGTAATGGATGATATTGGACAAGGGCAAATAATTTAAATATACGCATCAAGCATACAGTGTAAAGTGATGAGCACAGCCTATTTCTTCATTTGGATAAGACACACAGCTTAAGGTGTAACGATTAAGGCTGGTAACGTAATGTTATCCACAGAGCATATAACTTAAGACAATGGATGGACATGAAAGTTAAGGTATAATCGACTTACCATTCAACAAACCATTTTAGATACATTTGTATGACATTTTTGCTTACCTAAAAATTAAACTCTTTCATCAGTAAAATGTCCATAAAGAATTCCATGATTAACAATTGGAGTGTACAGATAAATCCGAGTAGATTAATCCAGTCTCTATGAGAGAAAAGCCTCAGTCTACGCCATATCGTAAGACTGCTGACTGACCAAATACGATACATAAAAACATAACGTTAGTTTACATTAAATTGTGCTTACATCGGCCATAATACTGGCTGCAGTAATTTTTCTTTTTCTTTATCTTTTTCTAACGAATGATAGGAGTATTTGATTATATGAGTAATGAACTATATAGAGTAAGGTACACCTTGCCTCCGGTCACACATTTCCTAACTCTCATTCATAGTCACGTGACACCAACACATCTATATGTTTATACACAGGACAGGGATAATACAAGACAACATTTTATTCGACCAGATTTAAAAAAGAATTAACGTAATCAGAGAATGTTATTAGATAGAAATATTTTTTTTTGTATAATTCTTGAAATAAAAATAATACAATCAACCGCGCATTTCTTTTTGCCGCATTTATTTCATCGGTATGCAAAAACGCGGAATAAATTAACATGAACGGAAGAACAGGCTTTTTTTTTTTTTTTTTTTTTAGCTCGGTTGAAGTTTAAATTTTAATCTGAAAGACTACACAGGAAAGATTTAATTCGGAAGCCGTTAACGACTGGCTGTTACATTGTGACATACTACAACACAAACTACAAAAAAATATATATGTATATTTTGTTGGAAAATTTTAAAACATCGCCGGTTTGCGGAAGTAATGAAAGAGTGACTATTCCATGAAAAAAGGAGACCATATTTTTGCTCCATATTAAGTTTTTTCGTCAGTCACTATCACATTTCAATATAAGGTACAAATAGATCACATGTAGAGTTTAACACACATGCGATTAAGTGTTATAATAGAGCTGGATAAAGTTGTAGATCTTATAATAATATGTAAATCTATTCATAAGATGTCAGTTAATGCACGTTTGTCACAATTTTCGAAGTGTTTTAATTATACACTTAAGTTAATGTTTAGATGAGATATGGTTTGGGTTGCTTTTATGTTTGAGAACGTACAGACTTCCCACTCTGAAGTAAGTATACTTATAAACAGAGGTAAGCAGATATTGTTACAGTACAGATTAAGTTAGATTAAGTTTAGCGAACAGAAACAGAGTTTACAGGCGTTGGAACTGTAGTTTATTACTACTTTACTAGTTTAAATAATATTGCTTTAACAATAACAGTTGAAATCCGGGTTCGATTCGTAAAGATTTTAAGCATTCTAAAAGAACTTATTGTGCACGTAGACATTAATAATAAGGCATTGTCACACACTATATGTCCCCATCAGAGCTAACTACAACTTCCGTACAGAATATTAAAGAATGAAGAAAACCTCGAACCCGTCAAAGGCTGTGTTGAAAGGAACAGTGAGAGAGTGATACGCTTTGATAGCCAGTGGCCAGCCTTACAAAGCGAACGGCACATCACATCATTCAGTATGCGATAAATTCGCCTTTCGTCTAAAACAGAACGAATTAGCACTTATCGAATATGATTACCTATCGAATTTTGAATCTGGTCTTTTTTTTTGTTGAGTATCGGTTTATTCAGACAAGGCAGCTTGTAGGCTTATTGCCTTAGATTCGAGACGGATATGAAATTTGCAAAACAGATATGTTGCAACCATATTACAGCTTGAAAAAGCGAGAATAAAAAAAATAGAGAAAGAGATAGATTGCAAAAAAAAACAAAACAACAACAACAAAAAAACCAACTTAAAACGATCATCATATACTTCTTACGTCTATCCAATCCATGGTATAGTTTACAGAAGGTCGTCACTGTAGCACGGCGGCCGTCCGCAGTTTTATTAGTTTCTATTTCGGAAACGTCTCGATCCACTAGTTTCATCCATGCAGCTGACTGCGCAAAGCATCAGGTTTCCTTCCAAGAAACAGCTAACAAGCGAAGCCATCTTGGCATGAGCTTATTCGAGAATCGTATAGCAGACCCTACGGTGCGAAAGCGACGTGAGGCAATCTAAACGCGTTTTTGATTTGTGTTTCAGTCTTTGTGTAAGCAAACACAAATTTCACCGTATTTAATATTTAATGGGCATATGTGTATATGTGCAGCTTTTAGCCATTAACTTTATAGAAAGAATGTAAAGATTGTTAATAATATAATTATATAAAGCCTATTTAAACAGACAATTACGAGAATTTATTGTTTCCTTTCTTGAATTTAGAGAATCATGGTCATATTGGCCCCCGTAATACACTCCTATGCTGAGTCGGCAACAAGCTCAAGCCTATACTTTGGACTCGGACGTAGATATCAATGCTCAGATATATCCCACAAAAAGAATCAACTCGCAGCACCTCACAAAAAAGTGACAATCTGTGCAACAGCTTTTTCCTTCTACGGAGAGGACTAGTGTATTGTTTCATACTTCCAGGACCATGCAAGGTCAGATGCTTAATGTGTAGGCGTACGACTCAGTTCATCATATAGCTTCCGGTTACAGGCCTTCGAGCGAAACGATATTGGTTATTTACTCCTATCTCTACAGTTGCGCACAATACCTGTCTTGGTCTCTGTAGGCGTTGCTACTGACAACATGACGATACCAAAAGAGTAGCGCCAGAGGCCACCGGAACAATATTGGTTATGTACGCTGATCTATACAGTGAAATACCAGTCTTGGTCTCTTGGGGTTTCTACTGACAGCATGACCATACTTAAACACATGCCACAAAGCATAAGCCCCCGGAACGATATTGGTTATGCACACCTATTTCTACAGTTGCGCACAATACCTGTAGCGGTATCCTGACGTTGCTATTGACAGCATAACCATACTTAATACATATATCCCCTTAGCTACCGGAACGATATTGATTATGCACCCCTATCACTACAGTTGCGTACAATACCTGTCTTGGTATCTTGACGTTTCTACTGACAGCATGACCATCCTTAATACATACCGCCCTTATCCACCGGAACGATATTGGTTATGCACGTCTACCTCTACAGTTGCGCACAATACCTGTCATCGTATCCCGAGGCTGCTACTGGCAGCATGACCATACTTAATACATACCGCCCTTAGCCACCGGAACGATATTGGTTATGCACGCCTACAGTTGCGCACAATACCTGTATTGGTATTCTGAAGGTTTATACTGGCAGCAAGGCCATACTTAATACATACCGCCCTTATCTACTGGAACGATACTGGTTATGTACGCCTGTGTATACATTTGCGTACACTACCTGTCTCCGGGCGTTAGTTCTTAATGGCCGCGGTTGCGCCTATAGAGATCCGACGTAACATGTATTGGATTGCATGGGTATCAAGTGGGGTATCAGTGAGACCAAAACAAGCACACGTTAATGTACTGGGACACGGGGCAGAAACTGCTGGGATATGAATTCTGAAATGTATTCCCTATTCCAGTACCTACATACACAAGACTGATTTTAGATTAACTATGAAGTAGTACTAATTCATATAGCTCTACATGTGCAATTAATGTGAATGTCATACTTACGCTTCAAACTTGATATAGGTGTCTGCATGATCTGCATAGGACAGGTAAATCTATGTAAGCTCCGCTCATATCACGTGACATGTCAAAGGTTCTCGGAAGTGTTAGTGATAAGATATTCTACATGTATTTATCGTCAACAATATAGGTTTAAAACTGCATGTTGAGTGCTGATATCTGGTAACCGATATAGCTTGAGTCTTCCGGGTTGGATATGGTCGAAGCCCTATACTTAGATAGGTCTAGCCACTTGACGTACTAGCTGTACTAAGAGTACTCGGCCAATACAAAGGCGATGTCCCATTTAAGTCAGATGCATGGGCTGGTATGAATTCATAAATCATTGGGAAAGAAGTTGTAAAATAATATTGCTCTTGAGGTTAAAATCTGAAGGAGCCATACGGGATTCAACACTTCATGTATACCAAAGACTACTGAAAACGGGTTAATTTCAAATACATTCAAGGCATCCTCTGGTAGTCTTCTTGAACCGCAAAAGATTGCTTAAATTAACCTAAATATACATTGACTATATAAGTTGTTCATCTTTCTTTGTTCTTCATTTGACTGATGAACCTCTTCGTTTCATTGCAAATGTTTGACACAGCTTATCGTCTTTTAGGTGTGTAGGATAGGTCCAGTGGGGTTTGCGGGCGATATTGCACCAGGTCCCTCTGGTTTTCCACCCTACTTTGTGAATACAAAATAAAGTGAAACGCCCTTGTACAAGACGAATCAAGCAAATACCCTACATATACAACACGTTAGCATGAGATGTCATATAAATTTGTTAACAGCTTACGACAACCTTAGATGAATATAAAAGTGAAGACACTTATAATCGTTGCGATGTTCCTACAAAGTGTTCATAAGCTTGAGAAAAGGTATCTGAGTAGACATTGAAACGGTTCGCTGTTATTGAACAAGCAGAAGCTATCCCTAACCACAACAATTAACCACAGGTATAGTCAATACGGTCAGTAACACTGGAATTCACATGCCGGCCTAGACTGACAGAAGTGGGTATTTCAGAAAATACATGTAGGAAGATTTAGTAGATTTCTTGAAAGGGGTTTTACGCCGTACTTATTTCACTCATATGACGACGTGTTATCCCAATACGTTAAGGAAAGTACCTTTTCCGATACTTGCAAAATACAAGACGCCATGCACAGGACAGAAAGCAGGACTCCACAACAAAATCGGCTACGTGATGCCCGGAGAGCACAAGGGCACAAATAACTCCCACCCAACCATCCGCCATGTATGAAGAAAGTAGAGTTAATTTAAAGAGATATTCCAATTGAATATGTTGTGATCTGAAAATCACCGTTTCCTGGGAACATTCCCCGATTCTGTTGTCCTGTCCCCTGACCAGATTTGTTCACTGAAATGTCCCCGTTTTCGATATTTTGTTTGCCCGGAACCGAAATATTTTAAATATTGTTTATTCAAAATTGTAATTCGTAAGAAATAATGTTTTCTGTTCAGTTTCTACCACATAGCAACATAGAAAGTAAGAAATAAAGAAACAAACAAACATAAATAAAGAAGACTTTAAATCTAACTTGTCGACTTTTCACCGGATTGTAATATCACAACAGAGTAATAAATGTACCCGGTGGTCATGTCAGAAATCTTGTCATCTAAATTCATGACCAAGAGAACATAAATATTTATCATAGTTTAATAATAATTTACAGAAACTAGTACAGATGTACTATTAAGTTTTCCTTTCGAAAAGATTTTGGAATGCGTCCAGCTCCGACTCAAAATAAAATATTTATTAATCCTGTTCCAGTAGAAGAGGAAGAGGGTTTAAAATTGAAGGGGAAGTCCCTGTTGAGTTGTTCTGGTCAATTTCAATGGTTCATATTTACAAATGACAGAGTATCCTATATCAGAATAGAATTGGTTGGTGTGCCGTACTTGTTTAACAAACATTTCTCCGAAACCAAATACTTCAGTATTAATAGCAGAAATTGCAAAAAGACATGCATTGTTTAACAATACCCAAGAACACACCACTAGGTGTTGCGGATTATCTACAGCGATAACCACAGTTTATATCCGCCTTCGATTAACACCGGGTGACAGAAAAAATAATTGAGTTGCTACCCTGTTGGGTTCTTTGCTCGTTAATGTCACCCCTTTATTCTCTCTGTGTGTGTGTATGTTGGGGGGGGGGTGTGATTTACAATCCTCTCTACCTATCTACCGCGAAGAAAAATCTAATTAAATCGTTTCAATCCATCGAATGAATCTAATATAGCTCGACGATGTCACCCTCATTAACCAATGAGTATTAAAAATGAATCGGTTATAATTATATTTTTTGTAATTGTAGCTGGCAAAAGAAAGTTGTCGGCGCATTTCTAAGAAAAAAAAAATCATACAATTTCTGTTATAAAGATTGTTTTATTGTCAGGGATTTGTTATAGAGCATGGATTTGTTAATACAATATTTAAAAGCTCGTGATTGGAGAAAAACAGAAAGAAGGTTATAGGCCTACGGCTTTACGCCTCTACGTGTTGTCGGCTGCATACACAAGGCTTGAAATTTGACTAAAATAATATAATATGTAATTGAATTAAAAAATATCTAAATAAAAACAGTTTTCATAAGGACTTTCGTAAAATCCGGACGTTCTGCTTTACAGGGTATTGCAAAGTTTCTCGTGTCAGGAAGGATATAAAACTAAGATAAGATCAGCAATAATCTACAAACCCCCCCTCTCTCCCCAAGAAAAAGAAAAGAAAATCAAAACAACAAACAAACCAAACATTCTTAACAGCATAATGAATCAAACAACCAAATAATATGGCTATTTATTTATTTATTTATATTTATTTATTATTGTTTTAAAGCCTGTAGATAACCTTGTAAAAACTTCCCTCACACTATTACTAAGAGTAAAATATATACAAACTGTTGTCTTTAGCCCTGTGATGTCATGTGTGTAAAGGAAAATAAAAAAAAAGAGCAGATATTATCTCAGTGATACGAGGAGAAAAATATACTTTCCCTTTGAGGAATAAGTAGTTTTTTACATGTCAGGAAATAGTTTCTTTAAGAATAGTTTGTATGTATTTATAACAGAACTAAGCAACTATAAATGACAAAACAGATAGTTTAATAAACATATGACGTACATATATTTGAATAGTAAGCTTTATATATACCGTTTACTTCTCTCCCGTACGTGCGGTTAGACATTTTAGCAAAATTGAGAGATTTACAGGTGGATACGGGAAATGAAGTATAATACGAATGTGGGACAGTTACATCTTCACGGAAAAGGCAAAGAACAAATATATTTCACCTGTTCATTTTGCAACTTACTAGTAAGCAACTTAGAGCTGCATTGATATTGAGATATGCTGTCTTATATCAAAGACTCACTATTTCGTTAATATAAGGAAATGGTTCTGTTTAGTTTCTTGAAGAATGTCAATGCCTATAAAAGTTGTCACAATTACAAAGCTGTTTTTAAAATGTTATATTACAATATCAGATATGATACCCATTCTTGTTCAATCTCGCCTATCTCCGGTATTTTTGTGTAATGCTTGGCCATTTTTTTTAGCCCATTAGCGGTATATTTACCGCTGCAGGCAATACTTGTATCGCATGTAGATAAACTTATTATATAGGGTATCAAGTGCATTCCACGGCAATAAAAATCGACATAGAGCAGGCAACAGCAAAGAAAATAAAGAAATGAAATTTAACTATTTTGCTTAACATTAGGTCGAAATGACCAATGCAACAAGAGAATCACGTGAAAGAGTTAATATTTCTGCAAAGGTCGATTCACCATTATAAGTTCACCATTATATTCAAAATGTCTAGTCATTATATACAACGTCCGTCACCGAAGTGAATCAATGGACAGTTGTATACAAATGATATGATACCTTTTAAGAGTTTCGAATAGTGAGATCATCGTAAATTATACGCCTTCTCTTCTTTTAATTCTTTTCTTTAGTGAACCACAGAGACTGCATAGTAAAAATGTCTGCTTTGTTGTAGGATACTAGGTTTGGGGGAAAATTCCTGTTCGCGTCAGAATAATTAATCAAAAGTTTAATTCTAGCCTACCTCGTTCCATGCTCAGTATGATGGGTCTGACAAATAAACTGACTGGTGTAGTGTCAGTAGGCTACACTGTGAGTGGAATGAGTTTCTGATTGTTTACGTTTTGTATCGATATCCCAGTTGTTTGGTAATAAAGCCAAGTAGACATCAGTCTTAGATAAGGGGAGACTACTCGTTGGCCTTGCAATGGGACATTTGTATAAAAAGGTCCATTGATACACTTCGGTGACGGATCTTGTAAATGTAATGACTACGCATTTTGGAAATAACTGTGAACACCATGACGAGGCTGCTGGCACCTGACCTGGTTAATCGACCTATGAAGACATTTAAACTCTTTCACGTGACTCGATTCTCTTATTACATTGGTCATTCCATCTAATGTTATGTTAAATAGTTCTATTTTATTTCTTCATTTCCTTTGCTGCTACCTGCGGAATGCACTTGATGTCCTATAAGATAAATTTATCTACATGCGATACAAGTATTGCCTGCAGCGGTAAATATACCGCTAATGGGCTAAAATTGGCCTGTCATTACACAAAAGCCGATAATCGGAGGGGACGGAAGGCACCGGTGATGTTGAACTAGAATGTGCAATGGGGATAACCAACAATTTGATCACGCGAGATCTCCTTTGTATGACGAGGACCAGATAGACATCTGAGGCCCCGTGGAGACATTTTTTAAACGGCCGACTTAAGCTTATTATATATGTCAGATAATGCACTTGGTACGACGTTTTCTACCGAGTTCCCTCGTATGAACAATTGTCACGTATACCGGACACAGTTTGGACATAGTTCCCGGTGAAGATTATAGCACTTTATAGGTCAATCTTTGAACTGCAAACTAAAGCGGTAAACCTTCTTGACCATTCTTGTCCTCGTCATACGTAAGAAATCTCGCGAGATCAGAATGGCTACCAAGCGATATGATTTTTGGGTAATATTTAGCACTAGATTTGGTGGTAAAATACTACCCACAAGTTATATCGCTCGGTTAGCAACATTGCATACGTGTGAAGAAATTAAAGGTTATTCAAATTAGTTCAGATCTAAATGAAACTATATTTTTCACAAACCAAGGTTTGGTCGTGAATACATTGCGGATTTATATACTCGTGCCCCTCAGTATGTAGGCGGCGTTCGAGCTGAAATATCTGAAATAATAACTCCCATTCAGCTTTAAACAGATACTTGAATGCATCTTACATTGATAAGATTAAACAGCAAATACGCTATAATACTATACAGTTATCGAATTATAAATTAATTGCTTCAGACAAGCCGTACTGTTTTATGTCACTGTTCGAATTAAGGCGGTAAACCGCGAGTGAATATGTAATATTTACTCGTGTCATGGTTGTGTTGTCTGTAGTCAGCAATCAGTTGAGATATTGTTTCCATGCACCTATTGTTTCTCCATTGTAACCACTTGCCCCCCTGGTTTGAGAGGATCTCTGTTATATCTGTTCAGTATGAAAACACTTTTTTACTCAAGCACATGTTTGCAGGCCCTGTTGATAAAGTATTAGGATTGTTTGGTTGATTGGAGTTTTACGCCGTACTTAAGGTTATTTCAATTATATAACTGTGTACCAGCCAAATGGGACAAGGAAAATACTTATTTACGCCGTGGGCAACAAACAAAATATGCTATTAACAAGATGTCCAGAGAGCACCGGGGCACAAGAAGCCCCCGCACCACCACCCGCTGCAAACATGGAAGTTAACAAATTAAAATATGACTTCCAAAGTTGAAATATAATTGATTGATTTGCGTTTTAGGTCGTACGGTCGTACCTAATGTTATTTGTCTTATAGTGTATTCCCACAGCAAACAGTGACAGAAACACAATCAACCGTATTTCTGTTGGAAAGAATATGTTCTCCCAGAGATAAGTATGATAGTATTAATGTGGGCTAGAAATATGCTGGCCTTACTCAGAGGGCAGTTGAGATATAGAATTTATATGAGATGATGGAAATTTAATGTGATCGAATACTTGATATATTTATGTAACCGACAGAGGTACAGAGGCTCACCGTAGAACGACCGAATTTTTTATCCAGGTAAATACTTAATATATACATTAAAAAAACACATTATTATTTTAGTTGTATGAAATTTATAAACAACAACGTACATTTTTTTTATTCAACCTGGTCTAGAGGGATGTCAGAAAGATGAACTCAAATTGTCAAACTCTGTTACGAGTTAGATCCGAATTGTTTTAGTTAACCTATTGATGGTTATTGGCGGCTTGACGGCACTTTTGGACACCATCGACAGGATGGGCCGTGAGAAAGTTTACACAGCGTTAGCTATAGGTGGAGCAAATGAGGTATCCAATGACACTACTATTGATAAGAACATCACCCATCAGCGTATACTAGAACTGGATAAATTGCGTTTCTACGTTAACAGGATACAATTAAATGATTTACATTATTTTAATAAATAGTAACTAGTGGGACAAATTAATCTGATTCAGATCATGCAATTCTTCTCTTCAAAGGTGCAAACAAAAACCAAAAATAAATTTGACCCTGCTCGGCTTTAAGGGACGAATATAATTTTATAATTATAAACACATGTGCCTACCTTTGTATGAGAAAAGATTCATCCTCAAGGTCCTTTGTCACGCATATCGTTGATATTTAGGTGTGTCAAGCAGTGTTTTATGGAAGAAGAAACAAACAAAAACTTTGCTGTTTTGAAGCATTTCAAATAAAGTACGTCTGTTGTTAGCATGTGTTATATATGGTTAGGGCGTTGTCCAAATCATTGATCACACCAAGTTGCGTTCAAATAAGCCATTAACATTATAAGGCAAAACTTTTTTTAGAAATACCGTTGACCTATTTTAACAACCATTATGTACAATGGGAATCGTTTAATCCGGAAATATAGCTCAGTGTTCACTATAAAGACCTTTCTGAATCCGTGGTTCGTCTAAAATCTTAAACAAAATCTATTACAAACAAGGATATATTTTTCTTCGTTTTCTGATTTTGCGATATTCAAGAGAATATAGTATTTGATTAATAATGAGAAAATTTATGTTTAAAAATTCAATAATTGATTTCCTCACGCTTAAAGAGTTTGAAGTTCCCACTATTGAGTTGATTGTTGACGACAATACATTTAATAGTTGAACTCATAACACTTAAATAGTTTAAAGTTTCCAGGATTGAGTTTATTTCCAATGATATAACATTTAATAGTTGAACTCCTAATGCTTAAAGGGTTTTAAGTTCCCACTATTGATTTGATTGTTGACGACATTACATTTAATAGTTGAACTCATAACACTTAAATAGTTTAAAGTTTCCAGGATTGAGTTTATTTCCAATGGTATAACATTTAATAGTTGAACTCCTAACGCTTAAAGGGTTTTAAGTTCCCACTATTGATTTGATTGTTGACGACATTACATTTAATAGTTGAACTCATAACACTTAAATAGTTTAAAGTTTCCAGGATTGAATTTATTTCCAATGATATAACATTTAATAGTTGAACTCCTAACGCTTAAAGGGTTTGAAGTTCCCACTATTGAGTTGATTGTTGACGACATTACATTTAATAGTTGAACTCATAACACTTAAACAGTTTAAAGTTTCCAGGATTGAGTTTATTTCCAATGGTATAACATTTAATAGTTGAACTCCTAACGCTTTAAGGGTTTTAAGTTCCCACTATTGAGTTGATTTCCAATCATGTAACATTTATTAGTTGAACTCCTAACGTCTAAAGAGTGTTTCCACTACTGAGTTGATTGTCTATGACATAACATTTGAAAAACTGAAGTGTCTTTCGCTGTGACGCAATTCACCAGCCAACTCGAAAATGAAGAGACATATCTTCCTCTGTGAACTGCTCCGAAAAATTAAATTACGATGTCGTCGAATTCTTCATTTCAAAATGACGAGAGGTCACGTAATATACTCTATCAAAAAAGAAACGCATAGGCGAAATATTAATAGAATTATCTCTTTAATACAAAGCGGGATAATT
>JAVFBZ010145865.1:0-20329 GCA_032466195.1 Katharina tunicata | reverse complement strand
TTAAACGTTTGGGCTGTGATTTTAAAACCTTGGTCCAGTTGTTAGAAAGTTTAAAACGTAAACCACCATTACGGTTCAGGGAGGGGTTTTCAACTTTAGCCCAAATTGCCTCTCCTTTGTCTACGTTGGTATATATTGATAAATAAAATCCAGTTGAAAAGTTTTAGTATTTATTTATTATTTACATTACCAGGATCACTAATAACCTTCATCCCGTGTAATATCAATACACAGGGACCCATTGCTTGATCTGCTAAAGGGACTCACACATTGTAATAGGCAGGGCACATTTTCATTTAATTCTGGGTAAGAATTGTCAAACCTGAGAAAAGGTCTATATGTAGTCCACTGTAAATAATTGGATCTTCATTGAAGACTTTTGAGCAATATGTCGCAGGGGCATGTTAAATTAAAACCTTGATAAGACGATTTATATCGGACAATATGGTTGGTCTGCAGTGAGTCTGCCTCTGATCAGCTATATTGATTATATTTGCTAATCGCAGCTTTTGACATTTATAAATCAGATCACAGGAACAACACTCTTTTGATTTTTTCTCTTCTGATAAATTTAAAGAATCAAGATTTCTGAATTATATATTTTGCTGATTCTGCCATTGTTTGACAATTCCAGTTGTGTACAAGGCAAGGCATGTATGACTGTGCCTTTGGAAATAAACATTTTGGTCTAACTATCAGTGTCTTTGTTTTTCATGAGTTGTAGTAGCTATGGTAGATACTAAACTAGTGACCAATAAGGCTGTGGCTGCATTAAATTGTTTTCAGTAGATATGATGTCAGGAGGCATACGATTACAGTGTATTTGAAATAATCCTAGTAGCTGGCATGTTCCATGGTCTGAGATAGTGGAAGTTTGAAGATAATTGCAAATATTGTAAAATACTAAATTGCGGCCATATTGGTATGCAGAGCTTGGTAGAATGCAATCCCATACTTGGGATAAGCTACATTCCAATTCGTTTTCAGGTTGTGTTCACAACACATGTACATGTCTAAATATTGTAAAAATATGCAACGGCGGTCATATTGCTATGCAGAATTAGGTGGAATATAATCCAATCCACATTCTTAATAGGAGGAAGCTCATTTTAGGGGCTTAATGGTGGCCATATTGGTAAGCGGAATTTGGTGGAATATAATCCAATCCACATTCTTAACAGGAGGAAGCTCATTTTAGGGGCTCAATGGCGGCCATATTGGTAAGCGGAATGCAACCCCATTAAACATCCTATCAGAAGAAAGCTGCATTCCAAGTTAATTTTAAACCTTTGACATGTTTGAACTAATCGTGACCACAACACATACAGGTCTGATTATTGAGTAACGGGGGCCATATTTGTTGATTCTTTGGTGTTTTACACCTACTATATTTGTAAGGTTATTTCACCTACATAAAGAAGTGCCACCCTAATACATGTAGGTAAAGAAAACCGCCTTGTGTTTAACGTCGTACTCAAAGGTATTTCATTTATATGACGACAGATTCTCCACTTCTTAATCTGCTCTACTCGATACGGCGTAAAAACCGCCCCCGCGATTGCCGAAGTCACCTCGTGTGACTCCCTCATATACCTCAGGTCCACAGGGATACTCGAACCCGTGCGGTACATCGAAGGAGGATCTGCAGTCAGACGCGCTAACCACTGAGCAGGCCAGCTCATTAGGTCATTTGTCCAGGTGAAATAACCTTAAGAATGGAGATCAACTATAGGCTTCTGATTTTGGAAGAACAAAAAAACAAAGACATTTTTGATTTTAATAATGATTACATTCACAAACAGCCATAATTACCAGTTCACTGAAGGCACGATCGGACATAATTTGTTTGATAAATGTGTAAACATTGGAATTGACCTGAACACAACATGAGAAAAATATGAGGATGAAATGTTTAATTTTATGCCGTTATTAAACCCATAATTTCTATCATAATAGCTTTACATTTTATATTTACAATGAGTTCAAATCATATTTGGTCCTTTGTTTGAGATTTGCAAAATAAATGAGTTTATACAGTATTAAAGTCTAAATAGGAGTGAAAAGATGGCCTTGCTATTCCAACTGAACAACGAATTAAATTAGCTAAAACATGAGAGATCTGTCACAATAATCTTAATTGACATAGTACCTGAATTGACAGCTATTCTGAGTTAGTTCTCATAACTAAATCTCTCTTAAGTGGCTATAACATGACAGGCTTTGTGTCACAAATAACACACTGCAAATCACGGAAACACATTTGACTAATTAGTTTGAAATATAGGATTAATTCAAGGTCACAAAGCAGTATAAATAACTTCTGAGCGTTTTATCAGGGATATGTAATGCATACATGTAAAAATGAATAAAATTACTTTCACTTGTAAGAGGACAAATAAGAGGAAACAGCTAACCAATGTAAAATGAGGGTGACTTTTTCACATAGTGCAGTATTAGATATTCATAGTTGGTTAGAATGTAGAAAACTGAATCAATATGAAGCTGTGTAAGCTATATACATAACTTATCGTCATATAAAACTAATAAAGATTTAATACACATCTTACTTTCATATTTTTTCATCATTCATCATTTGACTTTCTTACTTATTAATAGTACTAACATTTATATTTCAAGACATTAGTTTTCAAAATATTATTACATATTTGTTTCAAGCACCAGAGAGAAAAAAAACACAGTACAAAAGTATAGTCATCTCCATAATCATTTGACTTCTCTAGATTTGAGGTATTAATGAGAGCTTGGCTAATTGGTGTTTAACGTGCTAAAGGGTATATCATTTATATGAGGGCAGTGTATTCCAACAGTAGCCAGCTACACTAACACAACCAACTCATGTGAAGTTACTTCACGCTTTGTTGGAAAATACAATCCTCTAGTGCCAAAAATTAGAAGCAAGCTTGAAACAAACTCCCTTTAGACAAATGTCAATGAGAAATTGATATAAAATTTGTATAGACTTTTGTGGTTAGTAAAAAGTAACTTCATGGGCTGGTTTAACTGTTGGTTACAAATGGTTCTGCCAAACATAGGACAGGTTCTTAGTAACCAAAATGTATAATCACTTAGTTAACCCCATTGTCCCCAAGAAGATGAGACTTCTTCTCAAGATAGGTTATGATAAGTTTCTCCCAAAAATAGACATGGCACCATAATGTAGTGGACAGAGCTTATGATATAAGATAGAAAATGATGAAAATAGAAAGCTATGTTCAATATATTGACCAATAAATATATTATTTTATATTCCACAAAAAATACATTAAAAATCTATTTACAATATTTTGTTTCTTGGTGATCTTTGTTTATGACAATAAGCATAGCACAATTTGTGTAGAGTTTTAACTTCACTAGTTGTTGTTGTTTTCACAAATCCCACACTCTGTAAAGTTACAGCACTAGATTAACCACCTGAACACAGCCACAATCTACATGTATATTGTTTGTCCTGAGCCATTCTGGGGGCTGTACTACTCACGTCTATGCCACACAGGATGTAAAACACTTTTTCACAGCATCTCTGTAAAAATGCAAAAAATAGTAATATTCTCGACCTAAAATTCTGAATTTTCTGAAAATATAATTAACAGTTATGTATTTATTTGATCTGTGTTAATTGTCATACCCAAGGTACACACATATAACTTTGGATTGCAGGTGTAAAATATCTACTATAAGCGTTGTATACAGACAGTATGTGGATAGTTCACCCAGAGATTGAGATCAACTATTAAAAAATTGCCACTCAAACAAGATATTAAAAAAATATTTGACCGTTTACCTAAACATTAATATGATTCATCAAATTTAAACAATTGACCGGTTTTATTTTTTTAAGGCAATTCATAAAAAATGTGTAACAGGTCTCTGAAAAGTTTAGTCGTTAGGTCAGTAGGCTTTTTAAAAAAATTTTTTTATCATGTTCAAATTTAGGTCCACAAAACTCAAATTGCTGAGGAATGGCAGTAATTGAAATATACAAACTATGAACTTAGTTGGACGTCATAAAACATCATAGTTTGTGATTTTTAAGATGCTCCCACTATCAGATGAATTAGGATATGGATCACATAAATCTTGTACAATAAGAAGATCTTAGTGTTAGAAATAATCTTCAAACTTCAATCTTATCTGCAGAAAATATACTTCCATAATTTGAACAAAAATAAAACAAATCCATCTGGACAGTTTTCTAGCTGAATATAAATTGAATATTGCTTTACGTAGCATTCTCAGCATTACAAAGTTTGAAAACCTGTAACTGCAACTGTAAATGAAGCTTAACATACCTTGCAAATGGAATATAAGAAATAGAATACCAGGTGAGAGCCACAAACTGTAGAACACAGAATAACAGTGCTAATGCTGCATTTTTCAGCTGAAACAAACATTTGAAAAAGAAAAAAACGTTTTAACTTCCTTACAGAGGAAAAACAATATCATAAATGAAGTAAACTAACTTAAAGATGTGAACATGTGTGGCCTGATCAATCGTACCTGTCCAAAATCAACTTTACATATTCAGAGGTCATAGTGCTCATACTCAAAAATATAGGAGAAATATAGGAAATTTTCACCCAAATTAAAGGAAAATATATGAAGAAATGATAAGATACCTGGAAGACCAACTGTCTCCTAGTGTAATAAGGGTACGGAAAAGTTAGGAGTCGCACTTAGGACGATACCTGGATTATTTTCCGTTGCCCATAATGAACCAGCAGAGCACCTGAATTGCCGACACTACAGATTCCATCAATGCCACTAAAAAACTAAGAATTTCACTAGAAGCTGTATTGGTTACTTATGACATTACGTCCTTGTATACTAATATTGGGTTTGATGAAATTACTGAGGCACTAATACTGGAACTTTAAGCGAATTATGACATTCAGTATGAATATTAAAAGCCACTACTGGCATAGAGATTGATAATACTATTCAAATTCTCTTCAACAATGAAATATCCTTACAAGGGAAATTCTATCGGCAGACTGTGGGAGAGCCACAAGGTCCCGTCCCCAGTCCTGAGCTATGTATATCAATATACATACATATTGGCAAACTAATACGCCGAACAACGAGTCTGAAACACTTCTCTGTGTGCATGTACAATATGCAAATATTTCCTGCTCAGCAAAGGGTTCTTTCTTACCAAGACTGTATACACAGGCTAAAGTTTACTTATTTATTTATTTATTTGATTGATGTTTAACGTCGTACTGAAGTGTATTTCACCCATATGACGACTTTGCCAGCATGTGATGGAAAACCATGCAGAAACCTTGTATAAACTACCTCGCGAATTCCACAGGCACCGGAATACTTTCCTTATACTAGTATATCTAAGGTCCACAGGGGAAATTGAACCGCAGGCTAAAATTTTCATTTAATGTAATGCTTGTAATAAATAGATCAGCCAAGGTGAGAGTTGAGGCCCTCAATCAAATTTAGGCATAAGTAGAAATGTTAGAGACCCCTGTTAACTTTGAAACAGGACTCAGAAAGCTGGATTTAAAATTTTTACATAGGCATACATGTATGATATAGGCTACAAAAGTCTTTAAATAGCATTAAATAACAGAAATTATGTTTTTTACCATTAATAGGCGATACAATATATTTTATTGACAAAACTTGGTAAAAGCAGTGACTTAAATTTTAATGATCACACTGACAGCCTCTGTCATGGCATACCCTCTGATTAGCATGTTTAAAACCAATCTTAATTCAATCATGCTGACAAAAGCTTAACTAGGCGTATAAGGTGTTATATTTAAGCCCAGCAGTTGCATTCTTTTGAAAGTCTGCAGAAAAAGATCGGACCACGCTCGTACAGACAAAGATAAAAACTCATTGTTACTCCTGCCGACTGGCTGGTATTTTATAACAGTGGACCTAACAATGACAGCAAACAGAGGGAATACATAAGATTTATATCACAGAGCATCACCCGATAAGTTGAATAAACCCGGCCTTTATTACATATATACTTCTGCTAAATTACACAGCTTTCACTTTTGAATTTCAGGCAACATGATCAGCTGATCGATTTGCCTGGCTCTTTTTGGCACCACACCACAGTGGCACTGGTATATTACAGGTAAAAGGTTCATCACAGGTGGAGGTATCACAGGTAAATACAGTACATTTTTCACTCTACATGAAACCTAAAAAGGACCACTGTTTGTTCTCATGTGGAGGCATGCAAGTTTTTTCCCTTTACATTTCTAAAATATAATCCCAATTCTTCATATAAATATCTTCCAAAAAGTTTATCTATATACTTACAGCAAAGGCAGAGACAAGTGTCATCACTAAACATACCTGTAAAAGATCAAATACAACCAATCTTAATTTATAGTTTGAACGAATCACAATTAATCCACATGGAATCACTTGATGTAAACTGTACTACAAAATTATTGTTTCAATTATCTCAAACTTGCGGTCCGAAACTAAAACAACAAACACAAACAAATGGGAAGCTCCTTTAGAAAATTAACAACATATAACAATACAGTGAAACCAGAGCTTTCGGATTCCATGTTTTAACTGACTGAATTGTTCTCCGACAGAAAGCAAAACTGTTGCTATGTAGACTAATATTATAAAATGTTAAACATTTATTATGGGTTACATGTGCCGCAGATGATTCTCTGGTAGTCAACAGTGACAACATTTATAGGCATAGATATAAATTTAATCTCATAACACCTGATTAGTTTCCAAATTCTACTCACCAATACTAGTATTGTGGCAATAATTCGAGTTTTAGCAAACATTTTCTTGAGTTGGTTCAATGGTCCCATCAAAAAACAGGTGCTACAAATAAAGATGAGAAAGATTTTAAACAACTAGACATTTATAATATTTCTATGACAACACAAATATGTAAATAAAATCTGATATATTGGGTATGTCACAATGGTACACTGGTGAAAATTACAATTTTAGATAAAAAGACAAGGTGAGAGGTAAAAATCAAAGGAAAATATATTGCTCTGTTTAAAATCTCACTTTGATTGACTGGGGTGTTACGTTAACTTAAGGTATTTTCACTCATATAACGGCATGCCAGCCCAATGGCAACACTCACAGACAAATACAACAAGTCCGTTTACTGATGGCCCTTAACTCAGTGAACACCAGTAAGCTCTTTATGGCACAGTTTGAAAGTGAGTCTCAAATTAACAAAACTTCACAAAACCTCATAAAATATGCATGGTTTGTACTTAACGCATATGTGATACCATCATTCAATGATTTGATCATGAATGTTTTTGAGGAGTTTGTCAGAACTTTGGTACACATGCCTATCATCTCCCTAGTCCCATATTTAGTATTTTTATCCAATGACCTATATACATGTTTAGTGACTCACAGAGGTATAATTTTGGCGGAAATCCGTGATCCCAATTGATCTGAGGCATCAATGCATTTCAACAATCTTTACCAATTTCTGTTTAAAATTTAGTTGAATTTAATCTTGTTTGTTTAATTGGGTTTTACACCGTGCTTAAGACTATTTCCATTTTATGACGGTGTGCCAGCCCAATTGGTGAAGGAAACCACAGTAAATGACACTAGCAACATACAAGACAGGACTAAACATTTACATAACATTAACAAACCAGGACACGACAACAAATCCACATCCTGTGCCCACTTGTGAATTTAATATTGATAATCCTGTCTCTGAATAAAGTATTGAGTCTGTGTAACGTAAGAAATATACCTTTTTTACACGATTTGATTTCCCACTTTGAACTTTGGAACAAAGGAAACTACTCAAGATGCACATAAATCTGCATAACTAGAAATGGCATGTCACGTTAATTCAGCTTTGCACAACATTAACACCAACTAAAGAAAGACGTCATTATGTTCAACAATAGAGGATGCCATAATACATTTCAGGAAGAAAAACAGGACACCACAACAGATCGGCTTCCAGACGCGCCTTAGCTTAGAAAGGCTCCCACCCAACCCCCTGCTTTTCATTGTGGATAGATAGGTGGTGCGAAGAATACTGTACCTGGATAATGACAAAATATTCCCCAGGGTATAAAATACAGCAAACAATATCAGTCCTTTTTTACCCATAAAAAGCAATGCTGTTCCCTGAAAGAAAATATAACATTATAAGTCATTGTTTAATGACAAAATAGCGTTGATGACAATAACGTTTATGACTATAATGGTCAAGCACAGTCGAAACAGTTAAATAAAGTGACTAGAATTATCATAAAAATTTTGTGCTCATATTGAGTCATATATAGACATTATTTTACCCCAAAAAATTCATTATCAGTAAAAGTTCTAAGACAAATATGGCTCATTAAAATCTGTTAGTGACTAAAATTGTAACTAATATAGTTTCTTTCGTGGAGCTGGCCCTGAATAACACCATTACAACGACTTTATAGTTAAACTAAAAACTTACAGTAAGCTTACATAACAATTGTCTAACTGAATGGTAAAGTTCAGTTTTTTTGTTATAATCTCTTTTTTAAGTTATACTCTTTTTTTTTCCATCCAAGTTTTACTTGCAAAAATGTTTCAGCCATTTGTTTAACCTGAATTAACCAGCATGTTCATGGGTAAGAGATTATATTGTCAGACTTGTTAACACCTAGGACATGTGGCTGATTTATTGGTTATGTGTTTGAATGTTCACTCCTATCAAAGGGATGCCAGTAATGTCATGACAATAAAGGAACTGTTCACTCCTATCAAAGGGGTGCCAGTAAAGACAATAAAGGAACTGTTCACTCCTATCAAAGGGGTGCCAGTAATGACAATAAAGGAACTGTTCACTCCTATCAAAGGAAAGCCAATAATGACAATAAAGGAACTGTTCACTCATATCAAAGGGGTGCCAGTAATGACAATAAAGGAAAGAGGATAAAACCATGATTAAACCCACCACTCTCCCTTTCTGACATGTCGATGTGTTTGTATGGTAAAACTTGGCTTAGTGCAAAGTGTGATTTTACCATTTTGATCCCCTCACCCCTCCGCAAAAGTGTCGTGAACAATTAAATTACGTCCACAGATATTAAACAACTCAAAAAAAACATGTAGATTAAAAAAATAAGAATTAGTAGGACAAATTTCTTACCAGAATTGAAAAACAAACGCCCAAACCAAAACAAATAATGAAACCTTTGATCCTTGTCGACCAACTTAAAGTTGACCCTTCCGATATCTGGGGAGAAAAAAAAAGAGAAACAAACTTATAAAGAATATGGAATATGGATAATATAGTTATTACTGCTAACTTTGAATCAGAATGCCAGTCAAAACGCTAGCTATAAAAACACCCTGATGTCAGGTGATGATGCCCGATATTTAAAATACACTATCCGAGTGTATAACTGTTCACCCGTATCTGCTTCACACAGTTCAGAACTTCTGAGTTAAATTAATCTAAACTCATAATTATGAGCAATGATCGATGTATCGGTTAAAATAACTAATATTGGTATTTCATAAAAATTAAATGACATAGCAGTAGGTCCAATTATTTCTCAGCTGGTGGTGATTGGTGGCTTAAGGTTACCACTCACAATCAAATCAAATTCCAAATACACACAAGGAGGATGCACATCAAAATAACCCATAAGTGTAGCAGTTCATAATTTTCAAGTATTGTAAGTCATACATAATTCAAACGCAAAATTAAAGTGTGCTTATAAGTTATTAGACATAGTGCTAAATTGAGCAGAAGATGGGAACAGTATATTTTACGAACACTGGGCCCCACATACCCATAACTTAAACCCATGCTCTATACTTGACTTCATCCGCCTGAATACGCAAGAAGGTTAATTGTTGTAGTGTGGTTGTCTCTGTTTGATTGGAATTTTACGCAGTACTTAAAGTCATTTCACTCATATGACTGCATGCCAGCCCAATCAGTGGTCGAAACAACTTAAAACAACGATGGCATCTAGGGAGACGCCAAAATACAATTAGAGAACAGAAACAGGTCACAACGAATCAGCTAGCTGTAGGACTGTGCCATTCTAAAACATTTGTAATTCCCACATCGTACAGGGCGATGCGGGGAACTTATTTGGAACTTACAGTCTTATTCATTACTTATTATCCATTTTCTCCAATTCTTTGTGCAGTTTTTATAAAAATATAATATTTGAAGTAACTAAGTGTAAAAAAACTCGCTCCGTGGCAGGAATTTAAAAACTTAATTTGAGTTATTGACTGGGATTTTCGAATTCGGCCGCCATCTTGCTGCTATCGTTGACAAATAAAATAAAAATTTAAATATTACCAATGTGCGAGTCGGGCATTTTTGATACAAAAAATATCTGAGACAGTTCAATTTTGTCAAACAGAATTGAAAATCACTTAAATCGATTAGTTAAAATTGGTAAGTGCCAAAACTTAAAATTACATATTTTTGTTCAGCACTGTTCTGTATCTTTATACATGTATATGGACTACGTCGTAGACTAATAACGACACAGAACATAGTGCCAGCAGTAACTCTCCTATGATATTTAAGAATTTTTTTAATTTTATAGAACGGAGTGACAGGTTAATGGCGTCTCTACCAGCATGTTGACAACGAATAGGTCACATGGCCATTTATAATTTATGCGTGTCACTGATTTAATCTCCGCCTTGACAAGTCACGTGATGCTATCGACACACGCGAACAGGGAGTCAAGTTATTTTTAGACTGCTTTATAAGTGGCTTTTTGGGTGTGGCTTTCATAATCACGTGATTGAAGAAACACCCGTTTGGTTTGGCAGGATCTGCCCATTTTTTATGAATCGCGGGACTAACAGGATTTGACGAGAATTACAACACACAAACTCTCGGTTTTGGACGAATTTTGTTGGAATTTAATATCTTTTTGCTCGAGATGACTACCGATTTTGGGCTCAAATGGAAGATGACATAAATCTCGACAGACGGTAGGTGTTTATTCAGTTGCAAAGGCCATATTTTTTTTCTAAAACTGTATCCAGTTCGTAGATGCTGGTAGAGACGCTATTAACCTAAGAGTACTTCACTGTCACTCTCCTTTCTATAAAATTTAAAAAATCGAAAACTACAGAATAAAAAAATTAAGCGATTTGAATAATGTTTGGTCTTGTTCAAAAATCTTCCCTTTGGGCTCGCATTTGGGTGCAACTTATTTCGTTTTACGATATAGATGATCTAGCCAGCAGACCTGTGGATTTCATAGTGTTGTTGTTGTCAATCCTCCCACACGCAAAAAGTAAAAATGCCCGTTTACACGTTGTCTTGGTTTTACCTGAGTGACAATGCCTTGCTCTTCGTCTTCATCTTTCCCACTTAACACACTTTTTAACTTGTCCATTTTAAAAAACAATAACACACGTCAAATTTTCTGATTACAAATTTCGATTTCCTGGCCCATCGGCAGTAAAGTTGTCAGCAGACTTGTTGCGCGCGCAACGCCACAAAAATAGAGGGTGACTAAAAATCATCCGTGAGTAGGAATGACTTGGACTTTCAACGTTGCTTCTGGGCGTGACTTTGTATCGAGCAGAAAAAATGTTCCCTTTTTTCCTATAATTGACGATGGTATAAATTATGTCAGGAAAATTAAAAGATCTAAAGACAGACTTTATTTGACCGATTCCTTTCGCATGAAATAGGTCAGTGTATGTGACGTCAGTGGCTTATTTATAGCCAAGCAGGCTGGGTTTGTTTACGTATGCAGTGTGTTAGACAGATCCAGGCCCGAGCAGATAGACGAGTGGTCGCTGTCAAATTTTCTCTGTTTTCAACGACTGTTCTCTCTCAAAGGTAACCACTGCCAACTTAATCAGATAGCTATTGGCCAAAATAAGAGTCAGATAGTGTCGTTTGGGATGTTGATATGTTGTTTTCAATCAATATAAGAAATGATAACATAATTCTAACGGGTTTTTGTAGCTTTTAGTTAAGAACAGCTGAGCTAAAAATTCAGTGCTAGTGGCGTGTGCAAAAGGTCAAATAAATATTCGTTCGAGGTGTAACCTACTACGTTAACAGTTTAAGTTTCCAGCTGTAAATCATTACAGAACTACGTTGTTTCTAATTGTACAGTAGCATATTGTATATGTTTGACAAATATTTTGTAGTCCAAATATATGAAATGCTGTGAATGTTTTGTTTTATTATTTAATTGGGATATGAATCATATGTTGATATGTTGTATATATGTTGACTAGAAGAAATTGGCTCACTGCCAGCCTGCTTATGTTTTCTGTGCATATTGTTTGCATTGTCACGTGACGTTGTCACCATTTAACAGAACAGAGAGAGACTATTTTTTTACACCTGACGCTCGATGGTGAAAGACTTGCGGGTGTAATTTATTAGGCCTTTCGTTCGTCAGGTGTAACTAGAGACTTATATGTTTTTACTGAGCGTTCGGTTGACACATTTTCCAAAATATCTTAGCCAATAACCCGTTAATTAATGAAGTGAAAATATTATGCACCACTAATTACATAACTCATTATTATCATTAATGTTGAATACAATTATTTAATATGAATATATTGTATTTACAAATGCGAGTTCATACACAATAAATCAACTAGCTAGATTTACTTTATTTTTGTCTTTTTCTAATATGTATAATGTACGTAATATTTATCATAAATTATTTTCTTCTAATAATAGTAAATTTGTTTTTATTTCGCAAGTCATTAAAAGACACAAGCCCAAACTGTAGAAAACAACAATAACGTTTTAGTGCTAATATAAACTATCGAGTTTACTCCGCTTTTGTTTGTGTTGTAGTCCCACAGCGTAACTAAACTGTGCAATGGAGGATGTATTTAAAATTGTTTCCGCACATACAGGCAGCGGTTTAGTTGTGTAACATAGATATACATTACATGTTGTATGATGCCTAACAAAGGCTTACATTACTTGCACCTTTTTTGCCTGCCCTAAGCTTGCACTTTGAGCCAATGTTGTTATATATGAATAATGACGTTCGACTCAAACTGTACTTACCACTACTAGTTTTCAATGGAAAATATCTGATATTGCTAGTGTTACCATCTGTAGGCCTATCCACTTGGGCAATATTATAGGCCTATACAGGCGATGGTCGTATGAGCATGTATCGACCCACATCGGTAAAGTCGGTTAACTATGATAGCTAAGGTGCAATTCCTTGAGTTGTATTCAGTTATAATAACGATATCTAATACACTTACAAAAACGAAATTGTGGTTATGTATAAAAGCTCAAGGGCTAGCGCGGTCATACCGCATGGGCCGGGTGGGCAGCTTCCTGGGGCCTCAAGATGTAAGAGGCCCCAGATCCAATTTTGAATATAAATAGTTTATACTATTATGTACCACAGAAGAATACTTTGCCAACGGGCCTCAACTATTCTAAGGCCGGTTCTGTCACTGACGTGGGATTATGGTATATAAATAGTATATTTACTTTTTTCATGCATATTGACACGTTGCTTTTATTATCTACACATTTTCTTTTATCATTACAGTTAATTGAAAGTGAAGATGTTTCCTAATAATATACCGCCATATGAGTACCAGGGTATTATGAACCATGGCCCGCCACCACCCATAAATCCCCCAGCTCATATGAACCAACCACCCCCGACTTTAAATCCCCAGCCACCTCTTGTGTATCACTTTCGTGGACTTCACATTGACGAGTCTATGGAACATGGTCTTGGACGGCGAGCATTTGTCATGCGAAGACAGCCTGATAGAGAAGGGCATAGGTTGCACCAGTACAACCCGTCACATCGTAGAGGACACAGGAACCAAGGCGGGCGTCCTAGGTCCAATGAAGAGGACCACCAGTGTTTTCTGTGTGGAGAGTCTCTACAGAATTCTACTGAACCGGGCGTTCATCTGTGTGCTGGGGACGACAACCGGTCGTCAGCAGTGACAGATAACCGGCCAGAGACTTCCAGCCAGGAAGACAAGGATTTGAAATACCTGTCAGAATTGCTGGACAATCTGAGAAAAGCACTAAAGAACAACGACGCCATTAAGATCCTGGGATCCTGTGTGAAGAATCTAGACGTTCATACTAAAGCTATCGGTATTATTATTTGTCACATCCAATTGGTCAATTTTGATCGTAAAAAAACACACATGTTGCATTTAGAACTGAAAACATAAAACTGTCCAATGATTCAGTAGCTTAGTTATATTCAAAACCACGTCTATTGAAGAACACAGCATTTAATGAATAACATTAACAGTAACCTCATATTTATGTAATGAAAAACGTTCATGTTTATGTAATTGATGTCGCCATTGTCGTCTTGACCTTTGTTTGCAGACAAGGAGCTGGAGAAGCTACAGGAGGATTACGGGAAACAGAGCAACCTTACTTCGCGAAAGATCCATCGCTGTGTGGTGATCGTCAGACAGAACATGGCTGCCTGGCGGGTATTGGTACAGAAAGCTGCTGAAGAGACCCAGAGACGAGAAACCCAGAGTAACATTAGAGAAAAGTCTCTGTCAGAAAGAGAGAAAGAGATAACTGAAGAGAAACTCGCGAACGAATGTGAGATAAAGAGACAGATGCAGGAGTTGGCGGACGAGAAACAAAGGCTCTCTGAACTTCACGAGACACAAAAGGTGCTCTATGCTTTCAAATGTTCTCTCAAAACTCTAAAAGGAATTAAAACTTATAAAGTATATTTGAGGAACAAATACAAACGAGGCATCTCTCTTAAACACTTCGCCACAAAGAATGAATCGTGTAAAGCCAAATATAACATTGTAGCCTTAGGCCAAAATGATCGCACACCAATTTGGACCTTCAAAGTGACAAATACGCCTGACAACCTATGGAAATGCAAAGTGTTTACAACAATACAATGGTGGAATAACAGGGATAGTTTATTAAATGATTCTAAATATGACACCAAAATATCAGAACAAAAAATAATTATTAATTCAAACAAATATGACACGACCATGCTCCATCTAGGTCACCTTGACATACCTATGTAGGAATTCGTCTTTCCTGGATGGGAAGATAACATCGTATCTGAAGGGAAAAATGTATCTAGAATATTGATTTTTATGAAAAATGAAATCTGATTTCTTTTGCTCAGTTCAATTTCTGATAAGTTCTTATCTAAGAAATTTCACCGAAATGATGGGATGATTTATCATGATAGATTACTATACTTAATAGATTGACCAAGGTAAGGAGGTAAGTATATAATCTTTAAAATATAAAAAAAAAACAACAATACGTTAACTATTCTAGTTGACTTTTCGGTTCGTTTTTGGTCATGTTTAATCTGCTGGTTGCTTTGTCCAAGTCGCCGATTGCCTTTTTGTTATTCAAGAGTGCCTGAAATCAATGCACGGTTTCGGTTTCGGTTTCAATAGGATAAGTCTAGGATGAGGAGTAGTGTCCATGTAGACTTTTACCTCGTTGGTATCTGGATGGCAGACTGCTTTCAAAGACACGGTGGACGCTCGCGACTGTACATTCACTTTTGCTACTCTGTTGGACACACTTCACAGATTAATATATAAATCCTTTGTATTTATAGGGATCGTCTCGAATTAATTATAATTTATTACATAACAGAAGTAGCATCAGTACGACATACAGCCTCGAATAGCAAAGTTGCTTCTTAAGCTTCAAGCCACACCAGCAAATACTTGTTTGTATTTTGGACCTAAGAAAAGACTCCCCAAGGTTCACACTCAGTATTTACTTAATTGTCAATGAATTTCGCTAAATGATATTGCCTAGTTAGGCGTTTAATTCTTCCTCAACCACTGATAGGGATGACGGCCTTTTCAACTTCCACTGCTGAGTTCGTGTTCTCTTTCATCACCTTACACATTAATATGCCCCTTTATGTTATGATGGGTCTTTTCCTGCCATAATGTCCATAAGGAACTACAAGTTATCAAATAAAATAACTCTAAATGGACTTTAAATAATAAAATCTGCAATGAAAAATATAATTTTGTCTAATTCAACGCAAGATGACTACATAAGGTACAAAGTGCAGATCCTAAATCTGCGCCAAAAAAGGTTTCTTTTCTAATAGGAAACTTCTTTATAAAACCACACAATAAAGCATATTATTACGGTGTAAATAGACTAGGAGGAACACTGCAACTCCTAGACACGAGAAGGAAAGGCCTGGCCGCGTCAGTGGAGGAATTCAAAACATCCCTTTATGCTGTTAACTATACTCTGTCCATTAACTATGCTTACGTTGTTAGGATACGGGAGGAGGGTAACTTTTGTAAATCCACATATAGTTACCACAATCAGTGCGCTATGATCTATAGCCATAGACCGGAGCCATTACATCTGTAGTTAACGCCAGACGTTAATTAATGCCAGGAGTTGACCGCTGATCGTTAAGTATGGTAGAAGGTAAAGAGTCTTCAACGAGCCCGCCTTCATCATTTGGGTTTTCATGTAGTCAGTCGCTGTTTGGGCGCTTGCTGTGAGATGACGTGTGCAAGTTGAATGCTCACATCTGATATAAAAGTTATCCTGTTAACTAACTGAGAGTGTTGTATCGTACTGCGCGGGTTATTTTGCCTTGTAGGGACATTGCCTAGTTCAGTCCCGACAGCAACCTACTCAATATCAACACAATAATAACTCGTCTTTATCATGTAACAAAGATATGCTATTCCACGTCATGTGAAAGACACACATAAAAACTATAATAACCTAAAATAATGCTGAACCAAGTGATTACCATCTTTCGTAGAGGGTTATCTTTTACTGTGGTAATACATTTTACAAAATCATTTGTATCTCTGTACACATTTTTATCGAAACCACTATATACTTTAATTAAAAATATAAATTATTTGCTGTCATATAAGTGAAATGACTGACTATTTGACATTCTTTTGAAATCTACAAAACGCTGCAAAAGAAAAACATATTTAATATGTGTGTAAATTTGTTATCCCACTTTGATACCATTCCATCGTTTGATGTGACTTTTTCTGCTTATCATGTGTTATTTGTCTTTGATGTTTTAGGGTCGAATAAAGTTAGATGTGGGAGGTAAGATCTTCACCACCTCTATCTCCACATTGACACGTGACTCCGACTCAATGTTGGCCGCCATGTTCAGTGGACGTCACGAGATGATCAAAGAAAAAGATGGCTGCATCTTCATTGACCGTGATGGTACCAATTTCCGCTTCATCTTGAATTACCTGAGGGATGGATGTCAGGCACTGACCGCTCTGCCTAAGTCTCGCCAGAGTCTTCGAGAACTGCGCAACGAAGCAATTTACTACCAGCTCTTTGGACTTGTGCAAAAAGTAGAAAAACTCATCTAGACATTTTCCATTGATTCTTTTTAAAATATTCACAAAATATCCTAAAGAACATTCATTTGAAAGTGGGAATCTGTCAAATTTTGGAAACTCATCCAGACATTTTCCGTTGGTTCTCTTTGATAAATTCACGAAGGATGCAAAGTACATTTATTTGAAATTGCGAATCTGTTAAATTTGAAACCTCTACTCATGTCATATTTTTCACGTATTGTCAAATTTGATCTAAGCAATAGGCCTTCATTATAGTGATTTGATATACATATTGCTGAAGTAAGTTCATTGGGATTTTATTAAACGGTCATGACTATAACCAAGTGGTATAGTGTTACAATTCATAGCTATTTACAGCTTTAAGCCTTTGGTTGAAACAATTTCAATGGTATGGATCCCATATTTATGCATGTCACACTTTATGTAATATCACCCCTATAAAATATAGCATAACTTTAGTTGCACTTCGGAATATAGCAGAAAAAATTGTACATACTTCTTACATTAGAATTGTTCTGGCCATACCGATAGTACTATCTCAGTGGTTGTGATGTTTGCTATTTGTAGATAATCATTTATCTAATTTGTTATTTGTAGATAATCCTTTATCTAGTTATGATTTACTTTAGATATAATGACTGTTGGGAATAAAGGCTGATCAAAACCCGATCGTTTTTGTACAGTTGATAGTTCTTAGTAAAATAGGGCGTAATTGTCTGCCTTTGACTAGGTTATTTTGTGCCAATTTGATTGATATAGAATAAGAGAAACTCGGACAATGAAGTCAGTTTGGTATAAATTTCGGATTTATAAATCCACCATTAGTCAAACACAGAACAAAGCAGAAATATATTATCTCCACCAACACGACTGCTTATTGTGAGTTTGTCTTATTTTATATTGTTCAAAAATGAACTGTGAAATAACTGGCAACGTTTTGCTCTTAATTGACAAGACTCGTTATGCTATAGATGTTTGGTATTCATTTAGTGATACTATGTGGTCAATTCGTATCTCGTACTAATATAGCATTTTGAGACTGTCTTGGAGTTGGGTGTATTTTGGTTAGTATTTGCCGTTATTCGACTGTTTCTCTTATATAACGGCAGTGCATTATAGTTTTTGGAGGAGGAAAGATTTTTAGGAAAGGAAAAAAAACACTTCATGATGCCCTAGCCCCTTGAGACCTGTCCACAGAGATCTAAAGCGTTATGTCAGAAGCTTGCATAGTTACTTTCATGCCTTTTTAACTTACGGACATAGTTATCAAGTTATATGACTAGATTGAATATGGTGCCAGTGTCTTCAATAAAATGTTAATCTCAAGAAAAATCCAGATGTTGAGATTCCACAAACGTCGCGTTAAGAGCGTAGATCTACTCTTAAATAGCTCTCAATACGGTAACCGATGTTTGTATTAGAGAGAGAACCATTGCTACTAAAGAAACGCAGCAGGACTGACCATAACACGATGCTGTTACAGCTCTGGTGGAATTATATATACTAGCTGACATAATTTTCTGTTAATCACATAATGGTTGTCGAATCGGAAGGTCGTCACAGTTGAATGCTAAGAAAGGTCATAGATAAATGAAAAAAAGACTATGGTAAACAAGTTTAGACGAAGACAAGTTTAACGCATCGTGGATTATATGTTATCAAGTAGAGTGAACAATACACTGAAACAACTGAATTAAAAAGTCACAGGTTTGCTCTTCGTGAAACCTTATCCATGATTTAATAAATCAAGTTCAAGCATGAACTTTAACGACTAATTCAGTTGAATCGATCCCAGTCAATTGTTAACTGCACAGCCGAACACTTCAACTCTCAATCCAGGTTTGTTGGTATAGGAGGTGACAATAAATCGAATATATAGAGCCCTGACCGGATTACCAAAGGCATGTGTTGTGACGTCAGTCATAGACGTGCTTTGTGCAAAAACCTAAAAAGAGATGAATCCAGAAATTACTTAAGTTTCTAACTATTAATTGATAAACTAATTTACTTTTAACAATATCTATTAACTTACTTGTTCCTAAAAGTTATAATACTGTTCCTAAACGCAGTCTTACATAAAAGGGACAGAGACAAATATAAATAAGAAGAAAACGAAAGAGCGCATAGATAATTAACAGATTTACAGAATATTTTTTATAAAAAGCTACAATCCCAACCGAATGTTAAAAAGCATGAAATCAGATCTAAAGTAAAAAAAAAAGAAAAAAAAAAATACAATTATTTCGAAAATAACTGGAAGGAAATATATAATCTTACAGCATTGGTGGTTCCATTTGTCATGGTAACGAATTTTGCGCCATCTACACTGGTGGCGATGCTGATCCCAGTTGTGATATAACCTCCTGGGGAGTTCTGGGTGGAAACACCATACACATCCGTCAGACTGCCAAGGTTCACCTAACATATATATATACATATATATTTGTATTAAAGTAGATTTCTTAATGTAGAGAAAGAACATTTACTTGCCTCCACCGGGATTCGAACTCGGGTCTCTGGCCAGCAGGACCAGCGCTCCGACCGACTGAGCCACAGAGGCTAACACTAAAACGACCACACTTTTATCCATATATATGTAGAACTTTAAATTCATTCAAGATTTTTTAACATAATCGATAAGTTAGAGAATTCCTTTCATTTATACACCATAATATGTTATTCAATTTTCGATTTAATAAAGATTGAACAGCTTAGGCGGGTTTAAAGTTTATAGGATTTTGTTCTATCCCACGTTTAAGGCTTATTATGAATTAAAAAATCCTTTAGTTTGGATTTAAATAATGATAAGGAAATCGTCTATTTAAATTCAACATATAATTCCTAGCGTAAAGTGCGATAGATTGGTGTTGTCTGTGCGAGTTGTGTAGTTATGCGTTCTTATCTTATATATATTTTGTCAAGGGTAATCACACTGGCACAGGGATATCGACTAATTAAAGTCGATAAATTATCTCATGTTCTA
>JAVFBZ010145864.1:12660-32197 GCA_032466195.1 Katharina tunicata | reverse complement strand
CTCTTAGACTAGGGCTACAAGACCCTGATATTCGATATAACATGTAGCTGACAGATCAGTTGTGCTTGTCTCACAAAACACACACAAACAAGCACATGTTTGCCAGCTGATGTGCTCAAGTCCCTGATCTCTCAGAGCCAGGAAGGATTGAGGGATACCCTTAACATAAGACTTGTGGAATACCTTTAAAAGTGCCTCTCAAAACACACTTTGCTAGCGCTGCAGTATTATTTTTATTTTTTTTTCAAATGTCAACAGAAATGTGTACATTTGCAACCCAGGGTCATTTGTTTTTGCTTGATTGCAGTTTTTCACCATACTAAAGGTTATTTAATACAAACATATATGACATCATACCAGCCAACTGGGTGAAGAAAAAATGATAATGGCAACAAATGGGCTTCCTAATGCCTTTCAGCTCAGAGAGCACCAGAGCACAGGGTGCTCCTGGTCAACCAACCACAGGGTAATTCGGGTTATAGGGCTAGTTCCTTATTGAGGATGCCACAGGGACCTACCTACTTGGAATAAGTTCATCACGTAACAGTTGCTAATGCCTGTCTAATCATGAGGATGGCCTGAAACACCAAGAAAATGAGCAATAATTAAACGTGTGTGCAATGTACAGGTGGGCTGCTAATGGAATTTAGAGTTGAAGGAGATGTGGCTAAGTAATAGACCGGAGTGGAGGAATATTAGCCTTGCTTGGAAGCCTTAGGCTGATGGAGCCTGCAGTCTGCTGCATCAAACCACTCTGGAGTTACATGTAGTGTCTATAACATACATGTGTGTCAGACTGCCTGCTAGCATTGACAGCAGGGAGAGAGAGAGCGAGACTCCATCCAGCTCATGGACAAGGCCTTTCTATATATGGCATTCCTAGTCAGTCTTAGCAGGAGAACGGATCGTTGGAGATGAACACATTTACGCAGGCTTTCCTTACAAACAAAGCTGTGACTTACCGCTCAGGGAAATAGCCAAAAGACTTGTGTGCAAGGGTTTTTGATTGTGTATGGCATCAACTGTCACATCTTGCCCAGGAAGGACACTTGGACGTCTTTAACTATAGCTGTTATCAGTCTCAAGATGAAATGATCAGAGAGAGAGAGAGAGAAACCTCTCACAGTATGTGGTGTTATCATTTCTTATAAATCAGGAACAACCATGGACTCCGCTCTGTTTATTTACAGTGTTTAGCTTGTCCAGAGAGGGCATTCACCTGGACACCTGATGTGCCACAGCCGCCAATGTTAACTTACGAAATATAACATTTCGGGAGTTTTACAGATGCATATATATATAAGCAGTGTGTGCTAATATTGAACAGTGCCGGACCCTTGGATTTAATTTTACTTGTTGACATTTGGGTCTAGTCAAGAAATAGACACAGACTAGTGTTTTTGGTATTTCATACAAGTCTTCACTTTTAATAGTCCGTATCAATATCCAGATGTGTGCTCTAGTTGTTTCAATTATGTTTTGTCTGTAAATAGACGGTTTCAGACACTTTGATCTCTGGTTCATTCATGTCCTCATATCAACGCAAGAAACAGAAAGCATCTTAATCGTGTCATCAGTCTTAGACTTAGAGGCCAATAGACATCTCACAAACACATTTGTTTAGCACACAAGAAAGGTTTCTATTACAGGCAGGGTATAACAGTTGTCATTTCTGGTCGGAGTTTCCTCCTTACTCCCACTCACTCTATAGGCTACAGGCCAGACTATACATTGAAATAACTCCCTTACTGGATTGCGGAGGTGGTAGCATTGTTAAATAGAAAAGCACAGTTCTTCAGTTTCTCTTCAGCAGAGAGATTTAACAGTTGGTCTTTTGTGCTGTTGCCCTGGGCCTTCGGCATCTTTGCAATGGAAGAACCTCATATTCAACTTATTTACTGGATCTTGTATGGCAAAGATGACAAGTAACTAAGAAGAGATTAAATCCTGATCCATAGAAGTTTAGAAAAGGATAAATCTTTAACTGTTTAAGTACGATAAAATCATCATATCCAGCTATACCAGAATTAAACTTAATTGCCCTGTTGCATGATCTACATGTAATCTAGTTTTCGATGAACTAACCCTTTGGGCAATCAGCTTACGTTCACCTGTGCGGATAAAAAAAGAGAGGAAGACTGTTTTATCTGCAGGCACTGTTATGCATGTGTATGTATTTGTCGCCAGTATCTTTGCAAAGGCCGTACCGTACACACTGACTTCAGCGTTTAATAAACAATGTACCACTGACTGAGGATTATTGAACGGCCCAGGTTTCATTTCTATATCTGATTATCTGTATCACTAAATCAGTATCACAGGAAACCACTTGTGAGCTAATTGGATTATTTGGTTATCTGATTTTGCTGGAAGCCTAACTGACTGCGGATACCTGGAAGTTTTGTTCTGGAAAAGCTTGTTTTAATACGCAGATTTTGCACTTGGGAATGTCACTCTATTGTCGGGCCTTGTCTGACATCGTTAGTATGGTCTGAACCATATTGTACTGTGTCAATCTGATATTGGCTGGAGTGCTCCAAAATATCCCTTTAACTTTTTGGTGTACAGTATGCAGTAGGTTTTCTGTTTGTATCAACTCTCTTTAATTTTGTGTTCTCGGTATTCTTGATTTCATGCAGGCTCTATACCCTTACCTTTGTGTTAACAAGCTGTAGATGGTTCATTTGGGATCTGTCACATGTACTCAGTGCCTTTTATAACCCTTCATTTGCACCTTTATGACCTGCGTTTTTTCAATTTGGAGCAGATTTCCTATTTGCTAGTAGATATTTAAGAAATAAGATATAGGCCAAGCAATTCAAAAGTTTGATGTGCTAGTTTATTTCTGAGGTAGATATTGATAGTTTAGGCTGACACCACCTGGTTTTCATCTAGGGTTTTACATGTAGGTTTCTGACAGTTAGGGTAAATAGGTCAATATGATATGGCCCTATGGTGCATATTTGTGGTCTAATATTGTATATAATTCTACCTGACCCTTATAGATATTCAAACTTTATGGGATGCTATACACCTAGATGAGTTTTTATAATAAGTTGGAATATATTGTACACCTGATAATATATTAAACAGCTGTTATTGTTTTTATTTCTTATTTTGCACTTTATAGATTAAGTACGGAATACTCCTGTTTTCTGTATTGACATTATTTTTCTACAGCATTTGGCATTTTGCAAGTGCGTGAGCGAAAGGCCCTGTTACATCATCTTGTTTGTGTTGTCTTGTAGTGCATTATCTCAGAACACAGTATTGGTTGCTACATGAAGCACTAACATCAATGTTATCCTGGGATTAAGTTTGCTTTGTATCACGTTTTAATCAGAAATAATACAGGTGCATTGATTTTGAGCGTAAAGGTTTATTTTTGTGGTGTATATTTACCACAGGAAAGACAATACGGCAGCAATATCAATATTTGTCTAAATATTGTGTTTGGGGTCTGAATTTTCCAACATATTGATCATAGGATATATACCAAGACATTGATTTTAAACGCGGAGGTTTATTTGTGATCTATATTAACCACAGTAAAGACAAGCAGCAGTGATGTCAACATTTAATTGAAATTTTTTTAGAGGCTGAATTTTCAAACATTTTGATCGTAGGTTGGACTTGGGCATTGATTTCAAACACTTGTGATCTACATTCTCTACAGGAAATACAACGAGGCAGTGACATCAATATTTACCTCAGTATTATGTCAAGAGGTCTGAATTGTCAGGGTCTGTTTTGATCAGAGGTAAAAACATACAGGTGCATTGATCTTAAATGTGGAGGACCATTTGTGATCTATATTCAGTTACAACCCTACTGACAGACGATTAATTTAGAGAAGTGCGTAGGCGGGCGGAAGCTCTTTTGTCTGGGCTACTGTTGGCCTTGTTTGTAGAACAGCTTATTCTGATGTTTACAATCTGTCTGATGTGCGTTTATATCATTACGTGTTAACGCTTCAGATCGTCAAATGTTCACGTTTTTTCTAGTCAGTAAATTTTCAGTCTTGTTTGCAGCTAGATAAAACAAACACACATTACTTGTATTGCTGGGGTAGGAGGTTTTGTTTGTTGTATCGTTAGACTATTGCATTGGTGGAATGAAATCTTTTGTGTGCACTGTATTTAACAGTGTGTTGTGAAAAGCCGGGATTTTATGTTGACATTGCCTTTTCATCCTATCAGTTTATTATACATGTGCTGTGGGATGATGCTTCTGAAGGTTTCTGTAACAGTAAGCACTGTTGACAATGGAATATACTGCAACAACAACGTGTATTAGATTTGTGCATAAGAATATATGACCATTTGACATTCTTTGGGATCAGTGTACTTCACAAGATTTTCTTCAACTTTGACATAATAAAAGATAGATTAATATCTTTAAAGTAAGAACTAACCAGTATGGAGACATTAGAATCCATGGAAGAGTTTAAATGGTGTGTATATCATTCAAGCTTCCTGGTGCAACAGAAATAAGGTATATCGTCTTTTGTATAGCGACTGTCTTGTTTCTAGTCATACCAGAAGACCACAAAGATGTACATGTGTTTATGATTTTGTGAAAAGGAGTGCCCCTTCTGTTGTGTTCTTCATCCAACAGGAACAGACATTATTCAGTCATTCCGCGAGAAATATAAAAAAAACCTGTTTTGCTCTGATTGGATTACTTGTCTGGAAGCTCTTCAGTTTATTCTTCAGGATAATATTGACAATTGTTTTGACGAAATGAACAAAATACCTAAGTTTGCTTCTGTTAAGAGGGCAGCTTAATTTATTCCCACATTTAGATTTATCAATCTGATGTTTGCCAGTTATGGATGACCTGTTTAATAGAAGATCAGGTATTATAGGATTACATTTGGTTTCTCATGGATACAATTCATTGTGATTTCTCCTGAGTGCAGGTCATACAATAAGGTTTCTGTGAGAAAGCTAGAGGATTTTTGTATTTTTAGACGTTTACCCTGGAAACTGTTCTGGTCTGCTCTTGTGGAATTTCAAGAACACTTTCATTTGGTGAACATTTGAAAGAACTGTACTGTATCAAACAAGGAATGGTATTAACATTGTCATTTTGCACTGCTAAGTTTCAAGATTAATGCCAGCATGTCATGCGATGAAATGACACATGGACACCACGCATTGGTTGTTTGAAAAGTGAATAGCCTGCTGCGTACAGGGAACAGATTGTACATGTCTGAGCTTTTATTGATTTTAAGTAAAGCTTGTAATGTAATCCATTACAGGCCTGTTTATTATCTGATATATTGATTTTCCAGGAATTCCAGCCAGGAAAAAAAAGAAGAAAGCTCAATTTTATTTTAAAAAAAAGTTAGTTTTAAGAATATCCAGAGGTAAAATAATTGCAAAGTGGATACACAGATGTTCATAGACAGATTCGTTTACCTGTATGTGTACAAGTCCTGCTCATCAGATCTCTTTCAGTGCAACTCTATTTACCAGGATGTTCTGATGCGTCAAGCTCTATTGTATCCCTGACAGTGGTATTTTAGGAGGATATGATTGTCATTAACCTGACAGCAGATTAAACTAAGATTATAGTCCTATCACTGAGAACCAAAGCTACATGTAGGCCTAATGTTAGATGTATGATATATCCGAAGTGAAACTGATATCTGTATTATCAATTATCACAGGTGAGCTGGAATTTTCTTACCTGTATGTCCTCAACATGTTTTGTTAAAAAGCTGATTTATGTGAAGTAACTTCGGGATTTTTACTACATTTTCTTGGAGTGCAGTGTTGAATTATTACCAAAGTTAAATCATATGGTGATGAAAACATCAATCAAGGAAATGCAGACTGTGCTACGAGAATCGTTTTCCTAAGATTTGTCTTCGTTACTTTGTGAAAACAATATTTTTGGAGCTATTTGAACACTCCCTGTAAGTACCGTATTGATTAACTTACAATGAAGATGGAGACAGCTTCTGAACACGCATACGAGCAGACAGACGGACAGGTTGTTGATGTACCAGAAGAACAGGCTGTTGATGTACCGTTAGAACATGAAGAACAGCTTTCTGATATTTCAGACGAAGATGATAGTGGTAAATATCTACTTAATTTTTAGTGGGTTTTTGAAAGGAGGGTCCTGTTGGCTGGTTACTCCCATAATCTTATGAAAGGTCATGAAGCCAATTGCTTTAGTCGTACTTTGCAATTTGAAAGGAAGATCCCTTTTGCTCTGTGGCTATTATGAGCTCAGGGGCAACAGGAAGCCAATTGGTTTTTGTGGTCTTACACAATATAAATGGAATATCCTTTTCATTCTGCTGCCTTCTCTAGTCTGGTTTGTTTTTGTGGTATTCTGAAACAAAATGTTATGCCTTTTGCATTTTTTGCAACCTGTTGTGCGCTCTCTGTTTGCTGTACTTTGATTATCTTTATTTGTAGTCTGTGTCGGTCAAGGGTGTCTTATCCACGGGCCTGACACAGTGTGATAGATAAGGAAATTAACTTTTATTAATATCAGAAAAAAAATTGACCAACAAACCAATTAAATTCTATTGGTTGTTTATTTGATTTACGGAAAAGTTCAGAGATATGGTGTAGACTTAAACCTGATGGCATCATGTCCGATATCGTCTTACCCTGTCTCATGTAGTTTTATCATGCGTTCTCACAGAGTGAGCTTACATTATGGAATAAGTGATTTGAGATCATAAATCTGCACTTTCCCCTCTCGTTATTAAATCGTGTTAAGCAATAGATTATTAAAAATCTGTCTGATAATAATAGATTGTTTTCCAGTTTATCACAGTTGTCTTGACAACCAACAGTTGTTGGCTTTATTAAGCTGTCTTCAGATTAAATATTGTCAACAGATATATACAATTATATGGATGTATGCTTTTATTAATTTAACGAGCCACTTGGGGATAGATATCATTTAACATAGTATAATAATTGTAGCTATGTAATTAACAGAAGGATATTGGCGAGAGAATCCTGTAGTCGGGTGCCCTGTTGTTGTGGACTGTTGAAATAATCGTGTCATTTGGAGACCCTGTAAAAATCAATAACATCATATTGGATAAGAATTATACATTCACTTTTGTTAAGTCGTTAAAAGAAAGTAAAAAATGATATCAAATATTTCATAAGTGATTTATAATGTTTAATATACATCAGTGTACAAGTGTATTGGGACATTTCACTCATCTTTTTCAAAATCAAAGTAGGTCTTTTTTTGGGGAAATAGTTGACATTTCTGGGAATAGTGTGAATCAGTTAAGTGTGTCTTTTAGAAAAAGTCTTAAAGTGTGTCATGACAAATGATGCAAGCTTTTCCTTTATATATGAATTAAGAACTACAGTATTAAGTACTTCTAATTGATAACGCAAAGAAATACGAATAAATATTAATCTTTTACAAAATTTATTTTGATATGAAACAAACAAAATGTATTTTTTTCTAAAAATTTAAATTTTTTCTTTATCTGTTTACATGTACTTTAACTTATTGAAAACTTGAGGAGACCCTGACCTTTATAGTCTTCATTTGAAAAAAAGATGAAAGAAAAACCAGAAATAAAAAGAGTAAAAATATTATTCCCAGATACATGTAGGGACATCATGTTGGGTTTAATATGAGTGTTTTTGTTTCACAAGTATAGGCTTGTAGCTGTGACATATACTAATGGGTTTGTCAGCCAGTAAATAGCTCCCTAGTGTAATAGTCTGTGATTGGCCTATTGTTATGATTACACTGTCAGTCACTCTGTATCTACATTAAATCTACCAAATCTTTGTTTGCATTTAACACTACCTTTGTCTTCCTGTAAAGAACAAATCGTAAAGAGCAGTGTAAATTCTTTACTATGTTTATTATACATTTAAGAACTTTGTGACAGTTCATAGGGATCTTTACTTAAATTTTTTGTATAAATGTAGAGAAAGAAAATTTTGCTTGCCTCCCCCGGGATTCGAACTCGGGTCTCTGGCTAGCAGGGTCAACGCTCTAACCGACTGAGCGAAATGGTATCTTTTTAATCTAGAAATTACTTTACTTATATATATACTTCCAAATGTATTTAAATTAAATATAAACAAATATTTATGAATTTTTTCTGCTACAATTTTTTGAGACCATTTTTTTACTCCAGTAATATTATAACCCAAATGTAGATTGATCACATGATAAAACACATATTATTTATTAATACCTACTTATATTTTGTGTGTCTGCTAAATTCACCAAAGTTTCTTGATGCAAACTTTGTGTGCCCTGAATGATACTTTCTGAGCTGCACAGCATTCAAAGTCGATTTGCTGAGGTGTTTTACGCTCCCTTAGCCATTGGAAATTCTCATTTGTTCCAAATACTTAGGACATTTATGCCATACTGCTTATGGTGCAAAGTGTTAATATTATGGTTTTGGTTAATACACCAATTTGAATTGACATTTCCCCTTTTCAACCTTTCCCAATGTTGAGAAGTCATTAAGAATGTGTGTATCCATTAAGCAGCCATGTGGTCTGCTTTGTTTTTTTCACAACACCTGCAGGGCTCACATGTTGCACCCAGAGGTCAGTTAATGAAACCACTGTTTTATTCAATACTGGATAAGATGCTAGCACGTAATGGTATTGATCTATTCTTCACACAAGGTTAGCGATTTTGTCTTCTCTTGGAGACTTACCAAATAAATTGTAAATAAATATGTTAGCAGTTTAGCTTGTTATCATTTACTTGTCTGGCGTCTCTGCCGTTTTTACTAATGGTTTATTTTGCTGAATAAGAAGTTATTTGTGCGTCTAAAATGTCCTTAGTCTAAAATGTCCGTTAGACTTCATATGTATATAATAAATCAAATGTATTTTCACTTGCCCTCTGGCTAACGGCAGTCTGCTTCCATATTATATTCATGCTTTCACACTTAGCACTGGAGGAACATTATCATTCCAACAACAAAAACACTAATGTGAATACACATTTTATGGTTGTGTTAAGTGTCACAATCTACTGTTAGAATACAGCATGGCTTGAAACACCTATCGGTCAATGTATTTACACTTGAGAATATGATTAGATCAAATCATCACGAGGCTCCTATACTTAACAATAAGATACACTATAAATAGACTTTGACAGTAGATAAGGTCCATGATAACTTGCCTTCTATACTTGAGTAACAGATTAGATAATCATGGCTTGGCTTCTTCACTTTAGTATATGTCTAGATCCATCATCACTAGACTCCAACTCTTGACTATGTAAGAAGATTCATCGTCGCTAGGCTTCTACACTTAAGTATGTGCCTAGATCCATCATCACTAGACTCCAACTCTTGACTATGTAATAAGATCCATCGTCGCCAGGCTTCTACACTTTAGTATGTGCCTAGATCCATCATCACTAGACTGCAACTCTTGACTATGTAACAAGATCCATCATCGCTTGACTTCTACACTTTAGTATGTGCCTAGATCCATCATCACTAGACTCCAAGTCTTGACTATGTAATAAGATCCATCATCGCTTGACTTCTACACTTTAGTATGTGTCTAGATTCATCATCACTAGACTCCAACTGTTGAATATGTAATAAGATCCATCGTCGGTAGGCTTCTACACTTTAGTGTGTGTCTAGATCCATCATCACTAGACTCCAAGTCTTGACTATGTAATAAGATCCATCGTCGCCAGGCTTCTACACTTTAGTATGTGCCTAGATCCATCATCACTAGACTCCAACTCTTGACTATGTAATAAGATCCATCATCGTTAGGCTTCTTCACTTTAGTATGTGTCTAGATCCATCATCACTAGACTCCAACTCTTGACTATGTAATAAGACCCATCATCGTTAGGCTTCTACACTTTAGTATGTGTCTAGATCCATCATCACTAGACTCCAAGTATTGACTATGTAATAAGATCCATCGTCGCCAGGCTTCTACACTTTAGTATGTGCCTACATGTAGATCCATCATCACTAGACTCCAAGTCTTGACTATGTAATAAGATCCATCGTCGCCAGGCTTCTACACTTAAGTATGTGTCTAGATCCATCATCATTAGACTCCAACTCTTGACTATGTAATAAGACCCATCATCGTTAGGCTTCTTCACTTTAGTATGTGTCTAGATCCATCATCACTAGACTCCAAGTCTTGACTACATGTATGTAATAAGATCCAACATCGCCAGGCTTCTACACTTTAGTATATGTCTAGATCCATCATCACTAGACTCCAAGTCTTGACTACGTAATAAGATCCATCATCGCTTGACTTCTACACTTTAGTATGTGTCTAGATTCATCATCACTAGACTCCAACTCTTGACTATGTAATAAGATCCATCGTCGTCAGGCTTCTACATTTTAGTATGTGTCTAGATCCATCATCACTAGACTCTAAGTCTTGACTATGTAATAAGATCCATCGTCGCTAGGCTTCTACACTTAAGTATGTGTCTAGACCCTTCATCACTTGACTCCAACTCTTGACTATGTAATAAGATCCATCGTCACTAGACTCAAACTCTTAAGCAAGTGATTAGATCCATCGTTCTAAAGTTCTACACTTGACTATGTAAAAAGATCCATCAGCAGTTGGCTATGTAATAAGATCCATCATCACTAGGCTCATACACTTTAGTACATGTATGTGATGAGATCCATCATCAGTAGGCTTCAAACCATACATGATTGGAAAACAGAAGCTGACTGATGTTGGACTTGATTTCTTGCACAAGACACGCACTGCAATTTTTTTTTTAGAAATAACCGAAAGAATGGAGTAAATTACATATCAAACTTATTAACAAAACCGCTTCAATATGATATTTACCTAAAATATATAAAAATGTTGTGTGTTGAAATACGAGGGCAAATGCCCTGTCTTAGTTGACCGTTCTTTATCTCTATAGGTATATTGCGATTACTTTAAATCTGTTCTAGAATAATAGCAATGAAGAACAGTTTCACATCTACATCATGTAGTCCTCTGGCTAAGGGCAGTATGTTTCAAGATTATGTTCATGCTGTCACACTTAGCACTGGAGGAAGATTATCTTTCCATCAGCAAAAACACTCAAGTGACATTTTATGGTTGTGTTCAGAGTCAATGTCTGCCGTTGGAATACAGCACCGTCCTATTAGTGAGAATCCTTGAGCACGGGGTTAAACACCAATCAATCAATCAATATATGTGAAATCTATATTTAGTATAAAAGATTAAAATAACTCTTCTTAGCACTAAGGATTGGTGAACAAATAACAATGTTCATTAAATAATGTTAAACTCTATTAATGTAATATTTTGTTTTAGTATTTAATATTTTCTCTTAGTAAATTGAAATAAAAAATATTGATGCCTGGAAACCCTGAACAGTACACGTATGTAAGTTACCAATGTCTGCTTTAATCTTTTTGTAAATTGGATAATTTAGTACCAAAATGACTCAGAACTTTAATTCTATCATTCTTGGACTCATTACCTGTTTGGGTTTCTGTGATCACCTGGCTGACTAAGCCGAGGTCATGTTGACCCTGGCATTCTCCCTGACAGAAGTGCTCTTCATGTTTCGATCCATGCAATACACTCCATCAGACTCGGACCATCAACTTCTCCAACCGAGGAAAAATATTGATTTTGCATTGCTGCAACCTCATGCAGGAGATTTGTCAGCATTGTTACATAACTTGGTATTTGTCTGGCGGAAATTCTCCGTATTTGTTTTCTGTTTCGTTCTATTTTAACAAGCTGCAGCATGTTATGTAATATGAACATTTATTTGAACAATAAGGTAGCGTTATAACAAAGCACTGTTCATAATGTTCACTTACTCAACTAAGAACTTCAATGTAATTCTCAAACTTTTTAGTTTTTAATGTTACAAATAGGTAGATATTATTAATTTTTATCCTAGTTAGATTTGCACATTTTTTCAATACTTTAAAAGTTTGGTGTAACCAAAGACAAAAAGTCTTGTCTGTCTACATTGAGTTAAATCTAAAACCTTCTTCGTAGACATAAAATGATATGCCGTGTACCAGTTTTCTGAGTTTATTATAGAATAAAGAGGCATTTAGTCCAGGTGCTCTGTACTTGTTTATTATACATGTGTGCATATGGTATTATAACATCTTCATGACCATATGTATTTTTATATAAATGTACAGAAAGAAAATTTTGTTTGCCTCCATTGGGATTCGAACTTGGGTACAATGTATCTGGCTAGCAGGGCCAGCGCATAGTGTTAGCCAGATCGGTGTCTCGGTGTCTTTGAGACACCCTGGAATCCATTTGAGACACCCTAAATAAGTAAAATTTAACATGGGAAAGATATGAAAAATGTCAAATGAGACACCCTGATTCTTTGAAAATAGTGATTTGAGACACCCTGTTTTTGATTTCTTGCTAATACTATGAGGGCCAGCGCTCTAACCGACTGAGCTATTGTAGAACAAACAAATTTTTATTCAGGTAAAGGCTGCATATATATAATATATTTATAAATGAAGAGAAAGAAAATTGTTTGTAGCTGTTGTTTCAGAAGCTGAGATTATGCCCTTACAGCCGGCTTCAAATAGAAATTTATTTAATACCTTACATGTATTAGAAATCACTTAAAATTGTTAAATTGGCGTTCTTGTTTCAGAAGCACATCAGGCTGGTCTCCAAGAGAAGTTAAATAAAGGCATTTGTTTAAGATCAATTAAAAATGTTAACTTGTTGTTGTTGTTTCAGAAGCACAGACTATGTCCATGAGGCTGGTCTCAAGTGGAAGTTACAATGTGCGGGCTTCTGAGATGGCCCACGACCGGCCAGGCCTACAAAAAACTGTCACATGCATCGTTCATTTTCTCGATGATTCACAGGAAATATTTGAAATTGATGTAAGTAATTCTTTTGTCTTTTTATAATTGTTTATTATGGGTTGGCGGAAAACTTGTTACCAAAAGTAACTTCAGTATGTGTATGGGAGACAATTTCTTAGTTTCATTTTTAAAGAATTTGATTTTGTCCCTAATGTTGTTTTTAAGTATTATAAGGACTTATTAAGGAGCTTCCTGTACCCTATCCTCTGAAGAGGAATAGAGAGAAAAGAAATCTCTGTTTAATTTACAACAGTCCTTTACCCCTTTGCATATATATGCCAATACGTATTGTGGTGGTCTTATCTGTCCCTCCATTAAAGCTCTCTATTTTGTGATCAGTCAGAAGTCTATCTAAAATGAGTATTGGTACCAAGTAATTACATGTACCAGAGATACGTCTCCTTGCTCAAATATTTACTATAAATTAATCCTCATATTTCTTTGTAAGTTTTTACCGAATCATATTGAAACTTCACATACTTATAAAACTACATTTTATGCAAAGGGTAAGAAGTGTAGACATGCAATTTGTAATTTTTATGAAGTTCAGATTTTAAATTACCAGAAAATGTAAGTTTTAGTAACAAATTCACATTTAAATTCAGTAAATTACTTTTAGTTTGTGCCCTTAAAGGTCGAATTTGTTGAGGATTTAGGCTAGTTACGCATTATACTTCTACATTGTTATGTTTATTTTTCTGTCCATCTGTCTATCTATCTGTCCATCACTATAATCATAGTGTTAGCCATAAATCAAAAACAGGGTGTCTCAAAGACACTGAGACACCCCTCTGGCAAACACTTTGACTATAATATTTCTGAACCAAAGTTCCCAGTACTTCCCTTCACACTTCACACATATGTTTATTTGGAGATCAATCAGAAGACTGTAGAAAATGAGCTTTAGTAGCTAATAAGGGACAGAGCTACGTCCCATTGCTCCAATAGTTATATACAAATCTATTCTTATCTAGTTTCTCTATTTGCAGATGATTTGATTTTGACCGAATCAATACTACCACTGTATACAGTTAATTCAATCAAGCTGTAACTAAATATCCCAATCTGGGAATCTCTACTGAAAAAAAACCCTGCAGTTTATTTTCCAGAATAAAAAAAAACAAAAAACGCAGCACAAATATTTAAAAATACATGACATACACTGAAATTACAAACCTTTTATAACTTGAAATATGAACTATATGAGTCATTTCCTATCTGGGCCACCATTGGACGATGCCATATAAATAGCGTATTGGAGATACAATTTGTAACACGCACTAACATCAAAAGGAAACTTATATGTTTGTCTGTAATAGAATAATAAATAAACAAGAAAGCAATTAGACAAGAAACGCAGATGGACCCATTTTATCCAAAATGTTGTAACACAATTATCAGACTGAAAAGCGGGATAGCACTTGATGTGATTTCATCTATCCTCAAATTTATAATACTAAGGATAGTTAGATTATGTCATCAGTTTAACATTTCATGTCCACATCAGTTGAGTTCACTTTTATTAATAATATTTGGCAAATGTCCAGATCGAAGAATTTGTGTATGTACTGAAAAACTGCATAATACTATCTGATTTCATGTTTATCTGTAATTTAATGACGAAAAGTTGGTTGAACACTCAGTACCAACTAACAAGAGCTTCTTTTTACAAACGGCTTATTTGATTAAGTAGTTAACTAACTGAACCCTGGAAATTTAAACTGAAAATATAGAGAACTTCTTATGAGATTTTGTATATTCTCGTTTTTTGATGAGTTGATCCAAACCAGATCTGTAACATGAAGTATGTATTATAAATCCAATCATCGTGTAGTCTAACGGTTATTAGGTTAGTGTCAAGATCAAAGAACTCTATTTCACCGCGGGTCCTCTTCGGCAAGCTCTCATCTACATATATTGATCCTCGTGTTCCTTATAGTTATACTGTCCAGCGGCTATTCTGACAAAGACTGACCAATGCATCGGTCAAGACAAGGCGTGTCCAAGTGGAGCCTTTTACCACGGACCTGAAGATGATCAAAACTAACATGGGAAGCATAGGCACCAAGAGAAGACAGGAAATAGATTGGCAAATTTTTTTAATTTATTGTTTTTAAATCTAGGATGAAACCTTTAAAAATTAATATCCACTATTGTCTCTTTTATAAGGGGGGATTGTTTGATGAGACTTATACAGTTTTGTTCTTCAAAGTTAAGCACATAGTTGAAATCTGGCCCACAGGGACACCTTATGTAATTGCAAAAATGTTTTTGTCCTGTACTCGTCTTGTATTTCGTAATAGGGTGCGTCAGTGACTTCTTAAGCAGAAAGTTTCTCAAGCATTAATTTCTCTTACTTTAATCCTGACCAACTATTGTAGGAGTGGCTCTTGGGTAGAAATTTATAGCCATATCATAAAGAGAACTCTTACTAGGGCACCTGTGCATTTGGTCCCTTGGTATAGATACAATCAAGTCGTTATCTAAGAATGACGTGCCTTGCTTTAGTACACTGGTCTTTTATTAAGATCTGGTTAATGTATTGTTTTAATCTCACAGGATATTGCATTCAAGCCAAACTCTGAAAGCATACTTAACTTGCTGTCCTATCTGCAGATCTTTGTATATTGATCTGTATGAGCCCTCGAGGACCATTATCTTTCCAACACAGCTAACACCTAAAGTGACTTCACATTTTTGGTTGTGTAAGAGTAGCTGCCTTCTGTAATACTCTGCTGTCATATAAGTGAAATACCATTGAGTATGACGCGAAACACCAACCAATCAATCAATCTTTTAATTAATCAATCAAACCCAACTCTGATACATGTACCATACCTTACTTGTCATCATATCGGCAAGTCTTCATGTATTGATCTCTAACACGGACCCCACCAAGGGTGTCTGTGGCAGAAATCCTGGTGACTTTGGGGAGGTGTAAAACAGTTATTTACATTTATTGATTCCTTAATGGCTCACCAATAATACTGGTTAACTGGTTTCAAAAAAGTGTTTCATGTAAAAACTGTAAAAAATTTAAATGCACTTTAATGTTTGGTTTAAGCATACGTCTGCTTCAATAAATCAGCGCTTGGAATTGGTAAAGCAAGTGAAATGAAAAACCTTCAGTCGAATGAGTAGATCAATCAATCAATCAATCAAGGAACTATGCTTAACATCCATCAACTGACTCAAGTTGAAATTCTTGAAAATGAAAGTAAAATTGGCAGTTTGGGAATGCCTATGCAGGTGACATTATTTTTTCCAAGGCAAAGTTTATTTTGAATCCCAATGGTGGAATCTTTTTAGGAAGTTTTTTTTGAGGGTATCAGGAATATTGATATTTTATGCAGCCATGGTCTATGGTCTTATGCTGGCATTCTGGTCAGTGACCTGTAATTGTGATTTATCCTGTTGGTCTCGCATGGGATGAGTATTGGGATAGATGATCTACTGAAGGTCTGATTCTTGGACAAGGAGCTTTGAGGTGTCAGATGTGAGCTGGGGTAATCAATAGCACTGAATTCCCTGTCCCTCAACTCCCTAAGACAACTGGAACCAAACGAATAACTAGGGTTAATAGATCGCTACGCGGAAAAAACACATATAATGAATTTCCCGGGTGTAAAAATATCATCTTGGTCTTCCCACACATCCTGTTTTAGACACGCCTTTAAAAAAAAAAGTATGAAAAGAGTTGTGAGATGCCTTTAAAAAACATTTTTGATCATGTTGATAGGTTGCCAATAGATAATAATGGACATCATGGTCAGTGATATTTGGCATCATCCTAATAGACTGGTGGCTCATACTATTGCCTTAGTGGGTCTTGAGTTTAGAGTCTGGAGGAAGATGATCTTTTGCAATGTATACCTGGACTCTCTGAGCTAATGGGGCATCAGGAAGCTGATTTTGTCTGTCCCCATGTAAATGTACTATGGTGTCTTCTATGTACATAGCCAGCTGAATGAGTGACAAATCCGTCAGTACATGTTGCCATAAAACCCCAATCAATCAAACACTCATCAGGTTGGCTTGATGTCTTTTGAGTGAAATAACCTAAAGTATGGCGTAAAACCTAAATTTACAAAAGCAATGTTTCACATGTATTCCACACTAAAACTCCTTGCACTGTTATGCCTGGTGTCATTATCTTGTTTCTTCTCATCGTCCTTGTCAGTGTCTGGCAGTTAATAATGACAGTTTGACTAGCAGGCCGTCAGTCAAGTAATGCAGACACCCAGATGCAAAGTAAGAACCATGACTACTGCACGAATATACATGTATACAGTTTGGATTATTGAACACTGAGCCCAAAGCCTTATGCGAGTGACAGAACCCTTGTCCAAAGAGACATTGGTCAGTCTTTGATATGGGGATATTGATTGGATAAGGAGTATGAGTAGATCAAGGAGAGTTCGCTGAAGATATTGACCTCTACTGGACAAGGCACCATGACTGCCACTTCAGTTAACTACATCTATAATGAGGTATAGATACCTACATCTAGAGGTTCTTGGATCAATGAGGGTAGGAAACTCAAAACAAAGTTACAAGTCCTGTAGCAGATACACAGTATCATATGGTACATCCTTCAATAGTTTGGTGTACATGTAGTCAAAAACCATTGTAATCTATATATCATTGTAATGTATACTCACCACTGTGAATTATGCCTAGGACATCAATACAGCAATAGTCTTCATTATTCTGCCAGTGGCTTTCCTAATTGTTTGTTGCTGATGATTCGGTTTACTAATTCAATATGTTGGCAAATGGCTCAGCATTGATTTTAAATAAATGTACTGGGGCCCGTTTCACAAAGCGATCTTATCAGTTTAGGCTACTTTAAACGTAACTACCATAGCGACCAGTACTGGAGGCATTGTGTTGTCATGGTAGTTACGTTCAACGTAAGCTAAGATCGGTTTTTGAAACGGGACCCAGGTGTTTTGCCTGAGAGTTTCCTTACACTGGTGCTCTCTGAGCTAAAGGGTATCCAGAAGCCACTTTGTTGCAGTGTTCCGTCTTTTGTCCTGTGAATAATCTTTGTTGTCTTGTTCGTTGCTAGTGTTGTGGAGGATGTTTTCCTTCACACAGTGTCTTGGCACCTTGTCATACAATTGAAATAACCCTAAGAAAGGCAAAAATCCCCTATCAAACAAACAATAATCTTTATGAGTTATTATATACCTGTTGAGACACTAAGAATCTTCATTATTCTATCAGTTTGCTTTTCTTATTTTTGTCTTTGCTGGTAATTTGTGGGTGGGTTTCTTCATTCAATCGGCTAGCAAATAATACTATTAATAATAGTAATAAAATCGTTATTTAAACACGGTCAAACTATCAGTGTACACTGTTTTTCATAGAATACATGTACCTTAGCATTGTGTATAAATAAATGTGCCGGTGGTTGATAGGTTTGACTTGTTGTCCTGTTGCTTCTGTAGTCTCAGTTAACAACGTTTCAGGTTTTCTACCACTTTCAATTCCACACTTTCTTAATGGCTACATGTTGGCCTTCTTTGACTGCCGTCTTTGTTGACACTGTTTGTCAAAAGTATTTGGGTCAATGCTTACTGTTGAAATACGCGATCGTCAATCCTTGTTATGTCAAACCATGGAGCATGGCTCGACACCAATCAATTATCAATCAATCAAGTATTTTGGAAAAAGCAATTTGATGAACCCATTTCACCAGGCTTGCTCTCATGGTAATGCTGGGACTTTAAGAACCTACAGAGACTCCCAGTAAATAAATGTGTGTGATAATTTTTGGACAGGTTTTTATACTGTTCTTTTTGTTAATTTTGTTTTGTTAGGTTGTTACCTCCAAATGTTAGTCTAGGAGCCCTCTGGCTAAGGGCAGTATGTTCAGTGATTACAATAATGCTGCCATACTTCCAATGAAGCTTTTACTTGACGTGACTGCACATTGTTTGGTTTGGCTGTGTTAGAGTTTCTGCCTTTTGTTGGAATGCCCTGCTGTGATATCGGTGAAATACTCGAGAGCTTGGCGTTAAACACCAATCAATCCATTTGGCCTGGACTTAGTAAAATAGCCTTAAGTATAGTACACACAAGGCAAACAAGAAAACAAAAACAAAAACCACAGTTCCAGATTCAGCATTGTAACATGGTAGCAGACAATTTGTTAATTTAATAATTTCTCAGAGCTATGTTTAACTAAATGGGTTTTCACTAATAGACTCTTCCACTCTAGTTATCACACTGTTTTATTTATAGAGATAACACACAGTTTGTGAATGGAATATACCTCTAACTGGTATTAACAAAGAGTAGCTGATCATGAATTTTGTCTTCAAATTGATTGCTTCCTAAGAAAATTGAAATCTGACAAAAACTGACTCTTCGTTTTTCCCTTCTCGAGTGGTAAGGCGTCAAGTGAACGCTGTTTTTCCCCGATAACTGGAGGGCTGTCCCCAATCTGGTTCAATGAGGGGTTTTGTCTGGCCTGTAAGTTAACTGCTGGAGTTAATAACTGCTGGCGTCTTGATCAGCTTGGGTGGACACTCAGTCTCCTGTAGAAGTTCACCATATCAATAACAGTGGCACCACGAATAGAGATTCACCATCTCAGTACTGCTGGTACCAGGGATAGAGATTCACCATCTCAGTACTGCTGGTACCAGAGATAGGGAT
>JAVFBZ010145853.1:3218-20332 GCA_032466195.1 Katharina tunicata | reverse complement strand
GGATTCGAACTCGGGTCTCTGGCTATCAGGGCCAACGCTCTAACCGACTGAGCTACAGAGGCTCATGGTAGAACTAGATGCTACATACATACATGTACATCAAATATTCTACTAAGACAGCGAATTCCTCTGAGAATTGGGCCTATGGTCGTGGATTTCTCTAGAACTAGGACCTATGGTTGTGGATTTCTCTAGAAGTAGGACCTATGGTCTTGGATTTCTTGAGGAGTAGGGTCTATAGTTGTGGATTTCACTGGAAGTACATGTAGGGCCTATGGTTGTGAATTTCTATAGAAGTAGGGCATGTGGCCTGAGTTTCTCTGGAAAAGGGTCTATGGTTATTGGTTTCTCTGGAAGTAATTAGACCTATGGTTGTAGAGTTCATAAATGTAAAATTAAATCTATTAAACCTAATTTGGGATGTTTTAACCTCAACACAGTGCACAAGTTTCATTCCACCTGCAGGTGTTAAAATGTCCAAAACAGAGCTCTGTTTGTTGTTGTGAGAATGTTGCCAGTTACTTAAGGTAACCAGGGTGGCTTGAACTGGCTTCCACCAGACTATCATTAATTTCTTTGAATTTTACATAGGAACTGCTAGAATAGTATAAATATTCTGAATAGAAGAAATCAAATTGAAGTGGAGATTTCCCAAATTAACAACATAACTGTCACACACTTGTAAGAAATTAGTGACTGACGATTCATTTTAATAATACTGTAATAATCTATTACCTAAGCCCAACTGATTCAGCCAAGAAGAACATCCAAATTCCCTAGATACAGAGTTATGTATTGTTATTAGCCTACTACTTAATCCATATATAATGATACAGAACAGTACTGAACACAAATGTGTAATTTTAAGTTTTGGCACTTATTGGTTTTAACTTGTCTCATTAAGTGGTTTTCAATTCTATTTGGTTAATTGAACTTTCAGAGATATTTTATGTATCAAATATGCACACCTCTTGCATTAGTAACATGTAAAAGATAATTTTATTTATCAACGAGGGTGGCAAGATGGCAGCCAAATTCGAAAATCTCCCTCAGTCACGCGACTTTTGTTTTTAAATTACTGCCGCATAGCGAGTTTTTCACACTCACAAGTTACTTCAAATATGATATTTTGATAAAAACTACCCAAAGAATTGGAGAAAATGTGTAATAAATATTGAATTATATGGTAAGTTCAAGATATATGTGATGGCGATGTGGAGCACATATATCTCGACCTTACCATATAATTCAATACTTACGATACATTTTCTCCAATTCTTTGGGTAGAAGTAGTTTTTATCAAAATATTATATTTGAAGTAACTTGTGAGTGTGAAAAATTTGCTATGCGGCAGTAATTTCACAACAAAAGTCGAATGACTGAGGGAGATTTTCGAATTTGACACATTACAATGTTTTAGCATGGCACAGTTCTGTAGCTAAAGAATACCCTAAATCCTCGACAAATTTGACATTAAGGGCAAACGTTTCAAGAAATTTATTGAACTAAATAATGAGAGGTTGGAACTAAAACTTTATATTCTGGTAGTTTTCATGTCTGAAATTCCATGTACATACAAATTTCAAGTATTGTGTTCCTTCACTTCTTAGCCTTTGCATAACAAGTAGTTTATTCAGTGGTTAAGGCGTCGAATTAGAACCGAATAAACCCAACTGATGGTATCATGTAGCTATAAGGAACATCAGCATAAGCCTAACTGATTTTATGATGTATCTATGTGCATGTGGGCAGCTCAATTTATTAGATAATTTACAGCACAGGACAGTGAATAGTACTCCTGTTAGTTAATCTGATTCAATTACTATCTTAGTCACCTTCTTGAACAACCAACATGACTAAGTCTTTCCCCCGAGACGTAGCCAATCAAATTGCTGTATTTTATTTCAGTAGAAATAAATTGGACACAGCTTCAAAGAGCAGGTCACATTAAAAGTTTCACATCGCAATTGCACTAATTTTTTCGTCATTGTTGAAATATTTTTAGTCATGAATTCAAAACAGTTAATTAAATTCTATACAGTAAATTAAGTTAATTAACCCCGCCCCAACCACAAAAAAAAGTTAAATAAAACCAACAACACAATTCTGGTAATTCAAACCTCAAGACACCTTAGAGTAAGTTCAACTAACATAAGGAAAAATTAAAAGAGACAAAATTTGAGAGAGATAATATGTTTCCATGCACTAGACTTGGAACCTGGACTAAGTCGGCTAAGAAAACAAGCAGCCTTCCAACTGGTTTCTAATACCCTCTAGCTGTTGCCATTTCCAGAGGTGAAATAACGTTTTACATCCTGTTTCTCTCTCAGTTATGTAATGAGACGTCTAGTCGACTAATGGGTTATTTCATCACCTTTAGTTAACAACTATGTCGGTAGAGCCCTGTAGGAAAATCTGTGTATGTCTAATTAGCAGCCAGAGTCTATGTCTGTGACCTTGAATGACCTTGGGCGCGCACTTGATTAAAGCAGTGTTGATGTGTTAAAATGCCAGCATCACCTGTTTCTCAAACAGTCTCAGAAAAGTTTCTTCAACTTTTTTTTCTTCTTTGAATATTGACAGCTGAAGTACACCAGACACAGGTTAATTGTAGAATTCTTTTAGACCCCTGCTGCGCCGTTTACAGTTGCTCTTTTTTCAGCCGTGGCAAGCTCATAATCATCGGTAATCAAACATGAAAAGAAATAAATATTTATTCAATATCCAACAGTTTTGCAGTTTGAGATTTGACAGATTCCAACTGATAACGGCAGTGCATTTATATTTCTCTGGATGCCATGATAATTGTTTATAACAGCCATCAGGTACCCTCCATAAAGGAAATTTTATCAGGGGTAACCTTCCAGCCTTCCTAGCCTGGATAATAAAGTTACCAGAATGAAATGTGATAACTTCATTTGTTTTAATGCTCTCTGGAATACATGTAGTGTGCCGCAGACTACATGCTACTCAAAGGAGTAGAGAAGTTAAGAGAAAATTAATGCCAGTTTATGGTCATACTTTTTTTTCCTGCATTTCTGTAAGAAATTTTTTCAATATTTTATGGATGTACATGTCTATTATCCAGTTATCTTTATACAAGTAAAGTTCAGCAGACTACAGATACATGTAAGTTTGAGTGAGTTCGTACAGGCAGTAGGCCTACGGTAGAACCCTTTCAGGAGAGCCTGGTGCTAAGTTCAAGTTCGTTAAAATTTGGTTTGTTAACATCAATCACAGATCCCTTGCTGTTCCCATTATTACTGGAAGATTATATAAGTACATTGTGTGTATTTCTTGTGGCACTGTAGCCATAATTTAGGGATAACTAGGCAACAAACGTTAAAAGCCCCACCCCCACTGCCCTGACAAAAAAAAGAAGAACTATTTTGGGGAGCGCAGGGGGTGATGGTGTTTTGGTTTGAAATAGAACAACAGAGTAAAATCGGGATTGTGATAAAGGATATAAGGGTTGTAGTTACATGTAGGTTGACTTCAAAGGCAAAACAGCCAACAAGGGACAATCTAAACTTGTTATGACCTTTAACACAACATACATAAATGTTCCTGTTTTTGTGACTGAGCCATTGTTCAGCCATTATATCCTCTCTGAGGTTAAAAGTCCAATGTATTCAAACCCAACCTAACTCTTTATATCTCTAGTGTTAGAAAAAAAGAAGTTAAATGAGGATATAGTTTTACATTTTATCATTACATTTACAATGTTTAAATGTATGTCATTTGTCTGCAGGTCTATGTTATGATCAGGGTGCAAATACATTTCTGTCAGCCTATTTTATCACCCAACTAGAGAAATAAAGCACAGTAGATTTAAAGATAAGAACAATCATTTCGTCAGAATAAAACCCCATGGGGCTTTTTATATCCCTTAACAGTGGTAATATAATATACCAATACGCCTAAACTGAAACCAGACCAAGCAAATTAAAATCGAGAATCTAACTCTCACTGATATTATTCTTGTTGCAAAAAAAAAAGACCATTAGTTTACTACCTCACTGAACATATATTTTCCAGTGTGTGAGAATTCCTATGTGAATTTTACCCAAGGGCATAATTAGTTGTATTCTAGAACCAAAGTCTGTTTTTTCTCAACCCCATGCCTAGCTACCCAGGCAACATCCCAGCATGCACTCTGTTAATAGGCGACACAGTTTATGGATATATCATTTCTGTGTGAAATGTAGCCACCTTCAAATGTCTAAGCAATTGAGTTCAGTGTAACTACATATCTCAGGCTTGTTTTTGTTTGTTTTTACAGTGTTTCAGCTTCAGTTCTTGTAATAGTGGAAGTGGATTCAGTGATACCAAATTGATTTGGTTTGCCTTTTTGATTCCCTTTAATCACTTATCTTGTTCTTGATGTTTTTCTAAAGTTCTTTTTCTTGTTCTTGACGAGGGGGTGGGGGAGGCTTGTTATAAAATGTTGCAGCTGTGTCCTTTTCAATCAGATCAACACAAAACTTTGCACCATTATTATTTTGACTTTTGTGCATCTTTTTATGATACTACACAGGCCGGCTTGATCTAGGCCAATTTTGAATCCTTTAACGGGGTTTGAGCGCCCTATCTCAGCCTAAGTTTGGTTAACAGTTACAGGTAAACTTAATATACTGTACAGTTAAACATGATCAGGGTATATAAGGGAAGTTTTCTGGTGGTTGCGGAGTTCGCAGGTTTTTTTTTTACGAGGTTTCTTACCGGTTTTCCACTATACACCGGCAACGCAAATTATTAAGATTAGTAAGTCGTCATATAGGTGAAATACTCTTGAGTACAACGTTGAACACCAATCAAACAAACAAAAAACATGATCTGTCAAAGGAAAAAAAGTAATAGAACTGAAAAATAATATATTATTGTAATTTGTTCATGTATAACCCTTTTCCCTCCCCTCGAACACAGGTAAGTGCCCCCGAAAGACAGGCCGAAGCTTTGACTCAGATTATTGGTTCCAAGATGGGTGCCAGACCTTTTTCCTTGAATCTTGCCCTGTTACATACATGTACATGTACATCATGATTTAATGAGGACGGTGCTGATCTTAGTGTTAGCCAGAAATCAAAAATAGGATGTCTCAAATCACTATTTTCAAAGAAACAAGGTGTCTCATTTGACATTTTTCCTATCTTTCCCATGTAAAATTTGACTGAATTAGGGTGTCTCAAATGGATTCCAGGGTGTCTCAAAGAAACAGAGACACCCCTCTGACTAACACTATGTCCTGAAGTGTCAAACGCATCAGAGCTAATGGCGATATCTTCCATGTCTTTTCATTTTCTAGACCATAGTTCAGTGGTACTTTTATAAGGATGAAGTAACTCATGATTGTAGCCATACAGAGTCCAGGTAAAGTTGATCCATTGTGCAATCACACTTACTTAAGGATATAGACATTAAAGTACCGGTATATATGATTATGGCCAAAGTCTATTGACATTTGGAAGAGTGATGGCATTTTTGTTTGGTAATGACCAATGTATGATTTAGTGAATCAAATCTGTACATGTACATTCTAACTTCAGACAACCATGTTTCCAATGTTCCTTAATCTTTAGGATGTTTTTCAAGTTGTTTTTTTGCTTTTCAATCTTTCCATTTCTTTGCTCGTTTTCTTTATTTTTTCTTTCAAAAACTACCGGATTTAATTCAGGTTACATCCCCACCATCTTCACAGACCGTAACTCTAATATATTTTCCATTCATATATATGTTTATTCTGTCTATTTTATTTGCAGGCTGTATTTTTCCAAACTTTCTGGTATGACTAGCTGTCAGACAGACAGATGAGTTGATTACTGTTAATATGTGTATAGTATCCTCTAGCCATTAGTCTAACATAATATTCTACTTAGTGAGACACAGGTAGTTACTTCCCTTTAGTTGAGGGACTACACTGCGGTCTGAGGTCATGATATATAAAAGTACTGCACTTCTAGAGCACCGTAGTGGCTATGCCTGGAGCTTCTCACTAAACCATCTCAATCAATGTTAGCGTTTTGAAAAATAATATGACCAGACGTTTTGTGAGAATGTATGTAAAATTTGTTAACAAGCAGAAATTTATGATTTTAGTAGCTCACAGTACCCGTACCTAAAAATAGAAATTCACTCTGATTTAATTCAGCTATTTTGTGTTATGTGAAAAAAACCAACAACAAACAACAACAAACAAACAGCCATCAAATCTGTTCTGAATATAAACGAGCAAGCTGCTTCTTAAGAAGGGATATTTTTAGATTTGGTTATACGAGCTTCCAATAAAATTGTATTTGATATTAATTCCACACAATGGATGTTCATAAATTCGTAAAATCAAGTTTTGATTCACCAGTTCTAATTTTGTCTCTTCTCCCCTATGCCAAATCTATCAAGGGGTCTCCCTCTAACATCTTGGACTGTTCTGAAAATAAGCCAAGAAGTAAATAGAAGTAAAAAGAAGTGTCCTTCTTTGGAGTATCTCTTATTCTATAAAATAAAATATATAGGTAAAATTTTGGAGACTGTAATGAATTATAAGTTTTCTTTTTTATATGGCATATTTTCTGTATTATATTTAATATTGCTTTTTTTTTTATAGAAGCTAATTTCTTTGCAAAACTGAATTATTTATGACGCTCTTTGATTAAGGAATGGCAAAAAATGAAGCCTCATTTTGAGTTAAGTGGACGTCTAGGGGAAGATCGAAGAAAACCTCTGATCATCAGAAATATGTGCTAAAAGTTGCTTTTATGAGGAAGCGTGACTTATAAATGGGAAATATTCTTTTATATAGCAATGTTTCGTCGAGATCTCTCCTGAGCAATGACACAGCAAAGAATTGGTGTTGAGATCTGGAGAAGACAGTCGTGAGCATGCTGTTAACTTTAAAACCTTCAGTAATAATATGACCCTTGTGGTTTGTCTCCTCCCATAATATGTGTCTTCTCCGTTAATAGTTGTCCCTGAAGTAAGTACATGTACCTGATCGGCAATAACAGTGGCTATTTGCGCTAGAACAATGTCAATGTGTTGACCTTTCTCTCCGAAGAGTAAGTGTGTGCATCAGTTTTGTTAATCCTTGTCGTCTAATTCCAGGAATTATCGTCACACATTTTTAGAGAGTTTACCAGATTAATAATCCACATTTTCCCACACTTTCTGATAATGAACCTATAATACCTGTCAGCCCTGGGCCTGATGCCAGGCTTTGATTTGTATAAAGGATTCCTATAATTAGCTTTTGTTTATATTGTGCTGCTGTATAGTAGAGTACTCTTTTTTATTTGACAAAGACTTTAGAACAAGTACGATTGTACTATGGACCAAGAACTGAACTATTGCTGTAGGCAACATGCAACATCGTCACCGTCATCTTTGAATCATTTGGTCACAGAAAAAGTCGACTCAATCAAAAGATTTGCAGTAGCCCATATAACAATTGTTACATTATATGACTACTTCACTACCTCGCCTCCCCCACACCCGCATATTCTCCAAAAATAAGAAGAAGATAAGTAGCGATAAGGGACATTCTTCCTGGTTCAAAAAGAGCAATATGATATGATGTTAGTCTCAAATAGAAATGATGATAGTCTCAATTAGAGAGACAATGAGAGTTGTGGTTTCAGCTTCAGATAACATTTTCTTCTCGTCAGAAAACAACATTTTGTAAACTTGTAAAAGAAGTGGATGTATCATGATTTCAGGCTTTCAGGCTTTACCAAACAAATAAAAAAAATGCCTTCCTTTATTACCTGCATTAAATAAAATTAAACAAAAAAATACAATATATATATAAGAGTATTTTTAAGAAAATGTTATTTAAAAAAGAGGACAATCATCAAACTATATACTGGTATGTTACTAAACATGATGTACTAAAGTCATATGATTTAGAACTTGTTTTTAATAAGCGTTAAAATGTTTGCATATTGATACAATAAACAGGCTGTTATATATATAGGAAAAAACAAATGTTTCAGTTGATTATCGTCTGTACAGTTGTATGTTGTAATTAGCCTACTATGTCAACTTGAAGTATTTATGAACTTCAGTGATATAAGTGGAACTTTCTCATGAATGAACCTCCTACAAACTTTTCCTTGTAAACTTGACCTTTCCTTTGACCTTGAAAAATTTGTTGAAGTATTCTGGTGGCAAGTACTTCCCCATGTCATAATAACTCAGGGTGAATTGCATGGAAGAATTCAGCTTTCGTTACGTTGCATTCATTTGCTGAGAGCAATTGGTACAAACAAATGTTTTAAATTTAGATGTTCATCCAGAGAGTTAAGGGACTTAACACTCTCAGAGAAATATAAGGCCATTTAGTTCTATTCTACTTCCTGTTTTCTGGGGCTTTATGGGACCAAAAATTCATCAGAAATTAAAATCCCTAAAGTTAATTGAGTCTTGGAAAATATCTACCTTCAGAATTGTGAAAGGGCACTGTTAATTAAATTTTTTGATAATGTTAAAATTGGACATGTATGGAAAACGAATTTGATATTTCTCTGTGCATTCACTTTATCAATTTTATAATATTATAACAAGTAAGTGAAAATTCTTGTTTGAAGTTTAGATGTGAACTAAATCTGCGTCAAGAAATATTAAGGTTCACCTTCGTCTTGAGACTATTTTTCAGTAATGTGTTTGATGTTGTCTGGGATTTATGGCTCAGTGGATATATTCCATTACAATGACACAATAATAACAAAGTGCAACCACTTTTTGGGCAGAAACAAATGTTACAAAGATTGAAACAAACTACCTCCATTCCAGAAGAGGGCACTTCAAAGGACTAGAACTGTAGCCAGAGTGTCTGAGCCAGACTAAAGGAAGCAAAACTAATTACCATCATTTCAGATGATTTCAGATGACTGACAGCAACATGAAGCTGGCATTCTTAGAGTTTGTTTTGGTAATACCATAGTAATTTCTACCTGAGTGATTGACAAGCTAGATTATATTTACTCAGTGTTGTGTTGATCTACAGTTGTAACATTTTGGCTCTGGCATGTACATAAGAAATTTGTATCGTTCGAAAAGTTTCTAGATACGAGTAGCAGGAAGAAAAGTCCCTGCCTCATAGACAAAAGCCAACATCAGCGCCTTAATTTATCTTTGGTTGACGACATTTGGCTCATTAAGATTTGTTTTCAAATTCATGAAAATCCCATATTACTTAACCTGCCATAGCATTTATAGATTATTTGACTTATATTATATCGATAGTTTAATTGGGGAAAAAATGAATCACACATTTTACACCTCAATTTTCATGAAACCGTCATGTTCCATATTTCTAGATAATCAATGTATCATTAGGTTAATAATTTCAAATTATAAATACCTATTTATAATTTGCAATTTATAAGTTGTAAATTGCAAATACCTATTTATAATTTGCAATTATTAACCTAATGTTACATTGGTAATCTAGAAATATGTAACATGACGGTTTCATGAAAATTTAGGTGTAAAATGTGTGATTAATTTGTCACCAATTAAACTATCCATATAATATAAGTCAAATAATCTGCAAGTGCTATGTTAAACAAGCAACAACAAAAAAAAAACGCTATGAAAAAACACTTGGAATTGAACTTTTTTTGTACACCAAAGTAAATTAATGAGTTGGGTTTGGCCTTTCAACAATCACCCCTAGAAAATCAGGCATCCATACAACATTTATACAAAAATATATACATGCAGTTTGAGTGAGATCGGGAGAAATTTTGAAATTAATGTGTTAGCCTTATTTAGAATTTGGAAAAAAATTCTCAATTGTTTTTCTTAATTATTCTTAATTTTTTCTATTAATAATCTATTTTCAAAACAATTGTTTACATGTACGGTATCCCTTTATCGAAGAGAAAACTGTTGAGGAGTGCATAAATCTATTTAATTGTCTACTTGATTGGTGTTCAATGTGGTACTTGAAGGAAAATGTGCAAGTAGTTTACGGCTTAATTATTAGAGACAGAGGAGAAGGCAAGTTATCTGATATTAAAAATAGCAGGGTAAATTAATTAGTTAGGTTTTGATAGGGAAAATGATATATGATATTCATTACAGTTTCTTATAATTGAGCCCACAAGAAAACTGTATAGGCCAAGTAAGAATAGCTTATTGCAGGCCATTGATTGTGAGTCGGGGAATTTATCGAGTTACGAGTATCTTATATTTATACCCTAAAGTTATGAGTTGAGTGTGGACTGTAAACAATACATAATTGTCATGTCATCTCTTACACTACCCAAAATAAAATTTCAAAAAAATAGTTAACAGTCTATAACTTAGAGAGGCAGGTAGGTAAGTAAGTTATCTTATATATACACTATAGTAAATCAATGAGCAGTTGATTTAAGGTGTATTTAATGAGACTATTTAATTAGGTTCTTCCTAGGTATGAAGTGGAGGCGTCTGTTAAGTGAATGGCTCTCTTGCTCTGTCTATCTAGTGTGGTCATACATCTTGGGAACTTCATCAGTGCGACCACCTTTAAGTCGTTAGCTCTGATGTATATCACCGGCTAGTAGACGCTAGTGGCCGAAACATCTGACTTCCTGCCGAGTTATACCTGAGAATCCTGACAACATCTGTCAGCAACATCAGATTGCACCATGGGAAGGCTGCAATGTTTAGCTGCTTGCAAAACCTGGAATGCAAATTATTGGCAGTTAGATTTTCCCATGAAATCATCGTTATCATGCCCCCTGTTGAAGTATATCATCAACTATAACTTAACTCAGATTCCCCATTGAGAGGCTGTCAGTGCTACAGCCATTTGTCTGTCTGTGTGTCTGCGAGTCTGTCTACTGACCCTTCTGTTGACCTCTTTAAAACCAATCTGTTTACAGCCGAAAAAAATAATAATATGGAAGTAAATGATTATATATTTTAACAGTATTATGTATTCCATGAAAACTACATCTGCAAGAGCAATAAAGTTGTATCTTCTTTAAGCGGCATTTAGAAACTGGGTACATTACAAAAACATGACAACTGAGATGGATTTTCAACTAACCCAGAAGATGAAAATCCATCTCTGTCATGTTTTTGTAATAAAGTTGTAGCAGACAAAAAATAGGGAAAGAACAACAAAATCGATGGGTATTACAACATTTTATGTTAAACTAAAGACAATCTGTTTTTAGCAGAAAAAATAGTAGCAATAACAAAACTTAACACAGCCATTGAAAGAAAGAATAGTTTGACAGTGTCTCTGTTAGTGATTACTTGAGGAAGACATCCTTTGCCTTTACTGAATCTCAATTCTGGATATGTCCTACGTAAAATTCCGTTATTTTTTAGCTACATAAAACTTTTACCAAACAGATGAAAATGATTCTGTCTCTGTTTGTTGTCAATATATAGATATGTCATTTCCTTCACGTAGAGGACAGTCATGTCAAATTTGAGTATGAAGTAAAGCCCAAGGTAATATACAACTAGCCTTAACGAATGTGTGGTATTTAATAGAAAATAACAGCCAAATTTCAGTTGAGGCCTCTTGCCTTATTTTTCAATCTTCTTCCTTTTCAAGCTGTGTTCAAAATGTAGAAACCATGTCAGAAATCTAAAGATAAGATCTGCAGTTTATTAATCTATGGAACCCTGTCGTTACGCTAAAACAGACTTTTCGTTTGAAGGACTGTGATTTTATAAACAGCTGTTTGTTATTTCCCAGTATTCATATTTAGAAACGGAGAAATTCATAAGTACCGGTATATGTTTACAGAGAGCTACATGTACATGTACTAAGTGCTTGTCTTCAGAGAAATGGTCTTCAGTTTTTGGTAGGCCTTCTACTGCTACAAACAGGGTTTTTAAAAATTATTTTATTATTAAAGTTTCTGCTTTGGTTTCATGATTTTTATTGATTTTTAAGTTTTGTTTCATATTATTTTGTTGTTGCTGTAGCAAAATCTGTAAAGGTAACGATCAAACCCTGAAACACCAGAGACACATCCTACCTAACTTACTCTCAGTCTAATTCTCTTTGTACCTTAACAATTTAAAAAAAATAATTGTCCATGCTGTTAATCAACAGTATCATATTTATCCAACCGTTTATGAAAATCCACATCAAAGTCATTAATCTCAGTGGATGATGGTCTTTAACTTTTAACGCTATTGTTGTCTCAGTTGGCGCCTCTTTTTCTCTTCTCCCCCAATCTGGTCGTTTGTAGTGCAGATGTGATAGGGTTGTGGTGGGAGCGGGTGGGATGGGTCGCTGTGCTAACCACCTGACTGCCAACTGACCAGTTTGCTCCCCTGAAACCTGATCTAAACAAAGCTCAATAAAACACTACTTTCCTCATATTAGTGGAGACAGGTGTAAGTAATTTGAGCTTCCATGTGGTACTTTCTAAAGGTAAATCCTCTGCAAAATTAAAAATATAAAAAACACAAAACACACTGAAAGAATATTTGTAAAATATTTTGGAAGGGGTATTAAACTATCAAGAAGTAAAAAAACAAGTTGCCATGATTTGGACAAGAAAATGACAGATTTTGAAAAAAATTCTGTGTTGAAACTTAGCGAGAAAAAAAGTACATTTTTAGGATAAGGCCATAACATTGTCTTTACAGCTCTTTTATTAAATGCTCACAGTCACTGACTCTTGCAGGGTATTTCTCAGATAATAAGCCTGGATTTTTTTACTCAGCGCCCTTAGACATCTGGGCGGCATCTTTTATGAGAGTATGATATTAAGAGGTATTGTCTAAACGCTTCTAAATCATATATGTAGCTAAGGTATATATAGCCTTGCTTCTCTGAATCTTGAAATAAACCCTCTGTGCTTGTTATTGTGGGTATACGGAATACACATATTCCAGGTGAAATATCCTTAAAACAATTTATTTTAGTTTTAAAACTTGTGGTCATTTATATGCGCATATATATTTAGAAAAAGAGTAGTTGCGCAAATCACTTAAGACAGACATTTAACAAGGAAGTCATGTTGGTATAGATAACATATGTCTGCTTTATTACACCATTATCATGCCAGATATGTTTAACTGATGAGGATGTTATAAACTGAAGGTATTATCTACATGTATATCAACATGACTTGCCTTATGACTTCCTTATTAAAGATTTTTCTTATTGAATATTACTTTGGAATATGATCATATTATGCTTAGACTACAAAGCCACTTCCAAATGAAAGGCAAGTGAATGGGTGGGAGCCTCCTGGTGCCCTGGGGCTCTCTGCGCTTAGGGGCATCTGGAAGCCGATTTGTTTTGGTTTCCTGTTTTTTGTCCTGTAAGTGTGTTGTTACGTTTTCTTTGTTGCCAACATCGCTTAGGGTAGTTTCCTTCACCGATTGGGCTGGCACACCATCATATAAGTGTAACCTTAAGAACGGCGTAAAACCCCAATCAATCAATCAACCAAATAAAAGTTTTGTGTTAGTTTTGTCGATGCCCAAACAGGTGTTATCAATGGTCTGGTTTATTGATGTAAGAGAGGGGTGCAGGTGGTTTCCAGCCACAAATGGGGTCGCTCCGTGGTTGAGCGTTTGACTACGGATTACGGAACCCCCTTCACTATACCCAGAATAGGTTTGATCCCCCCTTTGGACCGTACCTCACATATATAAGGGAAGCTTTCGGGGGGCTGTGGAGTTCGCGTGGTGTTTTTTTTACAAGCTTTTTTCTCGCTTTTCCACCATACACTGGCATCGCCAAGTCGTCATATAGGCGAAATACTCTTGAGTACGACGTTTAACTTCAATCAAACAAACAATCAAATCCAGCCACAAATGTAGCCCACTCCAGTAATAAACATTCTATCTATATACAGATAACTTTGTAGTTTAACTGTTAATCTGTTTGTGTTGGCACAACTAATGCCTTCAGTGGATTTGTTTCTTCGTTTGTTTATTTGATTAATTGGGATTTTACGTCATTCTTAAGATTATTTAACTCATCTGACCGCCTCGGAGAAGGAAACCACAAGCAATGACACTGGCAACAATTAACATAGACAACACAGGATTCAAAACAAATTGCCACAAACAAATCGGCTTCCTGATTCCCCCGGGAGCACCAGGGCACAGGAAGCTTCCACCAACCACCAGCCATCTCCCAAGTAACAGAAGTATATTGCTTAAGGATCCTTAAGGAATTTAAAATAGCCCTTGCTTAAAATTCAAGCAGGCTCTTAAAAGTTTGCTTTGCCTGATAGGTGAATATCCTCTCTTAAAGGCTGTTTATTTTTGACACCTTAAAACTGACAGCTGATAACATAAGATAAGGAGGGTCGCCCTGTCTAACTAAGCCAATCAAATAAATGGTGTGGAAATATCTGAGGGTCATTATCTCCCTTGATGAAAACATTTCGACTGCCGAGAAAAATTCTGCTCAGAAAAAAACTTTCAGATACTTCAACATGTGGTCAGTTTGGACTCCAAGTCAATTTGTTTTCCCTGGGTTGCCGTCAGAATTTTGTCCAAATATTTCTCTTTAGCTAGGGCCATTTTTCACTTTGATCTAAGCAAGTATTTATCAGGTTTGTATGTGCTGTTTTGTAGGGTTGTAAATCTCTGTGTTTAATTTACTATTGTTTGGACTAAAGTCAGTTTCAAGAAGAAATGTATGCTCTACCCAGAAACAAACTGCCGCAACATCCTAATGTTTGACTATAGAAACAGTTTTGTTTCTGATTTTTGTCAGCTGAAACTTTGAAGAAAATTGCATGAAGTTAAACCTCCTGCTTATGCCACTGTGCATTATATGTACATGTACTTAAAATGCCTCTAATATTCCCTATCAGAATTTGACTAAAATGCCTAAAAATTAAAATAAGTATTTGTCTTTTCTATGATTCAAGGCCATGACAAGAATGACAGTTTTACTTTAGAATGATGTCATGACGATGAATAACTACCCTAGATCCTCAACAAATTTGACCTTCAGGGCACAAGTTTTAAGTAGTTTATTTAATTTATCAATGTAAATTTGGAACTTCAGCTTATATTCAAGTCTGAACTTTATAAAAATTTCCAGATTGTTTTTTCTCCACTTCTAATTCTTAACTTCTAAGTGCATAACATGTAGTTTGTTAAGTGGTAAAGGGGTCGTACTTGATGAGCATTTAGGGTATGATGTAGTAGGGAGACCAGGTTTGAGTCCTGTCTTAATTTGTCTATTACATCTCCCTTGTCTAATGCCAGTGTCTTTAAGGGTGCACTCCTTCTGCCATTGGCCTAGCACACCTAAATATGAGTTGAATTTAAGCTTGCCCTAAATCCACAACAAATTCGACCTAAAGGGCACAGGTTTGAAATAATTTATTGAATTTATAAAAGTAAGTTTGGAAACTAAACTGATATTTTTCACTCGTTTAAAGTTTCAACTTCATAAAAAATGTCCCGCCTTTGCATAACATATAGTTTGTTAAGTGGTAAAGGGGTCGAATTTGTTGAGCATTTACAGTAATTAAATATAACAGTTTTTCACCTGTATTATTATCAAAAGTTTGGAACTGTATGGATCTGTATGGAACTGAATAATGAACAGAATAGTCATGATATAGCCACCTTACTTTGTTGAAATTTGTATATACTGACAACAATATTTATCACTGTTTTTTTTCTTTTTATAATTTCAGAGGTTTCACCGGAATTTGGCCCTTCAATGGAACAGGTAATTTCACTTGATTTATCAGATTATTGTTTAAAATTTGAATTTTTCTCGTTTTATTTCAGTTAGACTATCAGCTACTTTAATAGAGTAATAATTCTTTGGAAAATACTGTTTTTTTCATAACTGTAAATATTTGAGTGCATGATCAATTTTGCCTTGAAACTCAAACATTCATATCTTGGTATCTAAATATTTTATATTTTATGTACATATTTGAAGCATAAAATGTAACTTTTTTTCTGGTTTTCTGTAATGAAATGTTATCATTTATGCTTGTTTTTATTTTACCCCTGTTTATATAAATGCCAATAAATAGCCTATGTGAAAAAAATGTCAGACATTTGTTTATTTACACACACTAGTTTAATAATCAGATGATAGTTATGTGTATATGATACATAAACAAGAACCTGACATTAATAATTCACCCTTCTTTTGATAAATCTGGTTGTTGTAAATTCAGCATATGAAGATAGACTATTTCTCTAAGATTTTGATAAACTTAGAAGTGTGACTGTTTTTATGAGACTTAATGTTTGGGTGTTCTATCTTTTGATATGATTGGTTTCACAAATATATTTTGCCATAGAGTTGTATATTAATCTGGGTGGGGATAACCTTGGGCTTGGTGTAATTTATTGTTTTTCGTGCGGTATGTTTTGGTTTTTTGAACCCAACTTTTAAATATTTGTTTCTTATTTTACCCCAAATGGATTGTGATTGTCATAAATCAGGCACATGGCTGTCTCAGTTTATAATAGCAACCCATTTTGTCTCCAGTTTTCCAGACACTGTTTGTTACTATGCAGGATGTTTACAGCTTGTATAAGCTCAACTGAACTGCTAAATTTTTTAAAAACCTTTTAAAAATAAATCTTTACATATTAAAACCCATTTAAAATGGTAATTTTTTTTCGCTTTTTAGGCCCATCATCCATTTTGTAATTTACAAATATCCTCAAGGTTTTTTTCCCCGTTCTTCGAAAATGCAAAATATATGTTTTTCATTTTTCTGGGTAGATTACGCTTGTGGGTATGGCTCGAGCTAGTCACGAAAAGTTATTAAAGATGCTAGGCTAATTTTGCTCATGATTTTGTGGGTGGTTGGCGTGAGCTTTCTGCGCCCTTTTGCCCTCTGAGCTAAGGCGCACATGGAAGTCGATTTCTTGTGGTGCCCTGTTTATCGTCCTGTGTTGACTGTGTTTGACAATATCGTTAAGGATGGTTTCTATTGCCTTGGTTGAAATTAGAATTAAAACCGGGTATTATTATTTAATTATTGTAAGTAATTTCACTCAAATACCGCCCTAAGGCTAAAGACTGTATGTCTTTACACTCATGCCGTCATACATGTACTTAGCATGAGAGGTACAGTACCTTATCAATGGAGCTAACACTTAAAGTGACTTCACATTATTGCACGTTTTCTACAAGTCACTTGTATTTTGTG